>PTEX01000331.1:664882-693364 GCA_003342815.1 Eudromia elegans | reverse complement strand
CGGGTCCTGGTTTCGGCCGGTCCTCTGGGTGTATTATGGAAAAAAAGAAAAAAAAAAGAGAGAAATTAATAGATAATAGCAGCAGCAACGGTTCGTTTTGTGTGTGAACAATAGGGTCCTAATGGAGGAGAGGCCTCTCTGCTGAGGTGCTTTTCCATCTGCTAGTGGAGTTTTCTCTTTCTGTGCTCAGCTGGAGAAGAAACTGCCTTTGTAAATCAGACAAAACTTATCATATAAAATGGAACACATCTTTGATTATCCTGAATGCTATCTTGTCTATAATTTACCCTCGCTGCTGTAGAGGACGCAACATGATTAAGCTAAGAAATGATAGACCGAACATTACGTGTCGGGATGGAGAAAGATATTTCCTACCTAAGTAGGAAATGATCGTCAACAAAACAATGAAAATATCTCCACAGAAATGTTTCGGCGTGCGATAAACACGCCACCCTGCTGCTGCCTGATATTGCATTGCTGCTGCGTTTGCTCCGACTGCGGCAGCCACGGCTCCCGCAGCCTGCGACGCTGGGTATTTTGGGGACGTACACGCTGCCGTGGTTCCTCCTGTGTGCATCGCAGGGGAGCCCACGTCCTCCCAGCGACGCGCCTCCAATTGTAGCTCTGGGCCGTGTGGAACAGCTGAAAACACCGCTATACTTTACTTAATAACAGTGTTTAGCTGCACTATATACCACTTTTCCATGGTTCCGTGCGGGGTGCTCTGCACACCGGGCACGGGGTCGGCATCCCCCTGTGCAGGAGGGGAAGCCAATTCCCCAGGGAGCACCGCAAGCCTCTCGGAGGCCTCTCCAGCTCGAGGTCCCTCCCTCAGGATCCACGGGCACTTTTCCCTTTGACGCAGGGAGGTCCCAGCGGAGCCGCTCTCCTCTGAGAGGAAGGTCGGACGCTGCAGGAAGCAACGCGAGGAGAGAGACGTGGCCGTGGCCGGCGCTCGGGAACTTCCTTCGCTGACCCTTCCTGGCTCTGATGCCAACAGCCTGACCCGTTCCTGCCCGCACTGGCACAGGAGGGAGTTCAGTGCCGGTGCTCGCACGACAAGGTCCGTTTGCTGCTGCCATCTTGATGCGTCTCAGACGGGAGGAGCAATTCCGTAAGCCCGGCTGAAAAGCCCCTTGGCTGGACTGGTGCCGCGTCGCCATGGCAACCACCTAATGCCAATGAAACGGCAGCTCTTGAACCCCGTCCAGTCCACGGCACTCTGCAGGACGGGCTCGGCGGAGGAGGCACCGTGCTCATCACCCGACGTCTCAAAGCGTGGTACAAGTCTTCTAACCACACGTACTGTGACTTATCAACCACGTTCTCCTCCCCGTTTGAGGCAATGCTTTGCTCTTCGTAAGAGTAATAGTGCTCTCCCAAGGAAATGGAATTATAGAGGAGACCCTGCTCTCCCCCAGCTCCACGGTCCCCCACGTGAGGCCTTGCGAGGCCTGATGGACCCTGGCCCGTGAGGTCCATGGGCAGGGCTGCACAGCCAGTTGTCTCTCGTTACTGCTGATTTAATTGCTCTCAGAAGCTTTATAAGGTGCCGCGACCACCACTGCAGCGAGCACCTTTTCCGCAAGAAAATTACAGTCTAGTTTATATCAAAAGAGCCTAAAGAAACATCCCTTTACACAAAACCTACGTAGAAGAGAGGGAGCAGCAGCAACGCGCTCTTGGCTTCTGCTTTCCGTCTTCAGCTGACTGCCGGAGTCTCCTGGCACCGGAACGTCGCTGTCCTGAGGGACAGTCCTCATCCCTCGGGGCTGTGTGACCTTCTGAGCTTGAAGCTTTGTCCTGGCTAGACAAAAAGACGTTGGGCAGTCAGATTTCCCCTGGAGAAGGGAATGCCCCTGGAGAAGGGAATGGCCCGTTGTACTAGGAGGCCTCTGGTGAGTCACCACCCCAGTAGGCATCTGGGGCTCCACTGCCCAGGTTTGGCCTGGCTGACATCTCCATTTTAGCCAATAGATTGCATTTTCCTGCTTTCTCCTTGGAAAATTAGCTCCTTGGAAATTAGTGGTGTAATTTACACTGTGGAGTCCATTTCCATGTGGATTAGGAGGAAGAGCAGGGGAAGCAGCAGGCAGGAAGGGGCATGAGGCAAGGGAGCTCGGTGGGRTTCGGGCTGCCACGGCCGACGATTCCTGCAATTTAATCCCCTACCTAAGACACAGCGCTGTCGCTTTGGCGGCCTCGTGCAGCTCATCCCTCCTCAGCACATCACCTGTGTGTGACRGGACGCTCTCTTCTTCGGCAGGCTGAGAGCACCGTCGGGCAGCCGCGTTAACCGTAGCGTTCAGACATCGGGCACAGTGAACGTGAGGGAACGCTCCTCTCTTGGGGCTTCTCTCTTCAGTGTAAATCTTCACCATGCTGGAGTTAATGGGATCGAAATCAGGCCTTTAAAGGGGTACTTCAAAAAAAAACTTCACATTTTGGGCTATTTGGGAAAAGCAGCACTTTATAACGTCTCGCTGCTCCCGCCGTTGGTGCCYGCACTGAATATCTGAGTTGATAGAAATGTAACGCAATGTAATTTAACTTAATATATATTTTGCCTTGGCTGACAGCTTTATTAAGCAGAACCAATAATCATCATTACTCAGTGTAATAACTATCTCATTAGAAATGGTCTAATTTCCCCTAATTTTGAGTTACCCCTTGGACTACGCTGTTCTGGAACTACCACAATGCTTCCACTCGAGGTCGGTAAGAACTGAAAGGAACCTTCAGCCCTCAGGAAGCTCCTACAGTCTGGCTTTGGTTAAAGCAGTGATACGCCGGGGCTCTGCGGCACACCCGGGTGCAGGCAGGCAGGTGGGGATGTCACCTTGCCTCGGTGAAGACACTGACCAAGTTCCATTATTCTCCAATGAAAATAGGGTGTAAACTGTGACATCCAGGCGGATTACACGTCAGCCAAGCAGATGTTAGCAGAAAAGTGCAGCTGCTAAATCTCCCCTAATAGGCTTACTCTACGGCTTGTTCTCAATGACCAGGGCTGTGTTAGCTGTGGTTAACATAGAGAATGTAAGAAATAAGTATTCCTAAGTGAATTGGGGGATATGTCCAGCTGTGCTAAGTTAATGCCCTTTGATATACCTTGGGGTGTCCTAAAAGCACTTTTGGTGTCATGTCCCTCCACAGAGATTATACAGTGCTGTGGTTTGTATCTCTGGCCCAGAATTTTCTGTTTGCTCTAAGTGTGTGCCTGAAAGAGTCGGTATGAAAAGAGCACTTCTGAGTACAACCCGTTCTAATTGTTTCGCTACCTGATCTGCTCATGCCAGTTCTGGAAACACTTGTGATCTGAAGAATATCGTTGCCATCAGAGAAGGAAGTAAATTCATACAAATGAGGAAGCGCTTTGCTGGRAAAGATGCAAAACAGGTGAGTGACTGAGTGGTTTTTTTTTATCATAGAATATATTACTCTATACAGATGAGTAATAAAGAATAAGTGTGTTTTCTCCTAGAATAAGAGAAAAGAGCAGCCTTTCCTGTGAAAGCGCTCGGCTTACCGACATCTTCTGGAAATTCGGGTCCTTTTCCAGCGTGGCATTATCTGCCCAGTCATGGGGACCCGTGGTACAGCAGCGAGAAGCATTACACTGTCAGCCCAAGGTAATCTGAGAGGCTGGAAAAGCACTTTCCTGCCTGTGCTTCCAGGGATTCGGGTCTAAGTTGAAGCAATGATCAGCAGCGTCTTGAGTCGCGTTGACCCGTATTGGCTTCCCCTTGGACGTTTACCTGCATGGTACGGGCACGGCTTGTTTGTAGCCTCTCCAAGGCAGCTGACACCAGTAATATTCCTATAACGGCATGGGAGGCCACAGCGGGTGCCTCGGCCGGGGGGAGCCAGATGGGACGCGCGGCCTCTGCCTGTGCCGGTCGCTGCCCTGCAGCCAACGTCAAGCATTAGGTTCGGCTGGGCCCCAGGAGGGCCTTGTGGGGCCAAGTGCTGCTGCYGCGGGGCCCGCGCGCTGCGAGGAGCCGAGCAGTGGCCCAGGAGGGGCTGTCGGCACCAGCAGCACCAGCCACTCCCTATGACTTTCTATAAACATATTACCTTACAAAGCAACAGGCGATGGCTCAAACAAAGAACAGAGGGCCAACATGCAGGAATTACTGGGTACTGCTTTCTCCTTCGTAACCTGCCCGTGTCGTCCTGAGTTCTGATGTCACACATAAGCCATTCTTTTAAAAAAAAAAAAAAAAAAAAAAGTAAAGATATAAATGTTAGAAAAACCACTTACGCGATGCTCCAGATTTTGGCAATGCTCTATTTTGAGAGAAAAACTAATATTAAATTTGTCTTTCCATGACAGAGGGAATTTAAGAGCAGTAGTATTAAAAAAAAGCAAAAAAAAGCACAAGCATTCCAGCTCAGCATCCTGATGGCAGTTTATGATAACATTTATGACATTCGCGTAATGGATTATGACCTTTCTTGGCTTGTCTGACTGACAGTTGCTCATATATTACACGGTACTTATCACCTCGGTCCTTCCGTAATAATAATCACTTCAATTTCCTAGGCTGTGTCATCAAAACACATGCTCATAAGCGCTCCATCTCATCTCTCAGAGTGCTGCCAGCAGCTCTTTTGGAGCTTTCTGTCACCTCCAATCTCGAGCGAAAGTGAAGCCCAGTTGCAGGAAAACAGCCCGTGGCTGCCATGGTCCCACGGGCTGCATAATGGCCGCCCTTGTGCTGTTGATTTACTGAGGCCGGTCACAGGGATGAGTGGTTCCGCGTGGAAGTTCCTGGAGTCCGGCCATGTCGCTATTCTCCACGAGCCTGAGAGACCTGGAGCAGACGCACAACGGCCGCTGGRGTGCAATTACTTACCTTGGCTTTCCTATTTTGCTTTAGTCCTTAATCTCAGGATAGAGGGAATAAAATATACTTTCCTCCATATTTAAGGTAAAATGTGCTATGCAATTTGCACTTGTTTTTACTATGCTCAGTTTTCACCGAACATATAATTGAGGTACTCTTTTTAGACTAGCAGTTTCGCATGAATCATATTTCAAGATGCAACAAGGAGGTGAATGCAWCCAGGACTGACCACTTAGCAGGTACTAATGGTGCCCTGGTGGACAAAGTGGCATTCAGAGGACTGTGGCTCGCACACGTAAACCTGCCACGGGCTCTCAGGGCATTAAACAGCCCTCATGGCCCTTCCCTCCCATGTCGCGCGGCCGGCAGAGCGAGCGCCCAGCCCTAGGGCYAGGTCTCACGGTACAAACCAGCACACACAGCCACCGTGTCACCAGCCAGTTTTATTCAGACAAACCTGGGAATCACGTCTGAAGGTTTTCATCAGGAAATAACRCTGCCGTTTGCGACACGCTGATACGGAAACTTGTCTCACACGGCAGACTCTCAGCACCGCAACAACACGCRCACAGCAGCGCGCCCTCTCCTCCGCAGCGCGAGGGTCCCTCCTGCGTGCAGAGCAGAAGCAGCGTAACAACAGGCACAGCCTTCCAGTAACACAGTTTAACAGAACCGTCACATGGTTAAGCAAGGGGAGCACCCGAGGGAGAGCACCACGCGCCTCCAGAAGACAAGACCTGGGGGCCCTTGCCCTCCCTGTGGCCCCATAGGTACCCCAGCACCCTCCCGGCATGAGCCTCTCGTTGGGAGGAGCTCCAGTTGGAACAAGGGCAAGCTCATGGCACGGCCCAGGGCAGCAGTGCTCAATACTGTTGTCTGGATTTATACCAACACCTCTGMTCGTTCTTCCCATTTTTCCATGTTCTGTATTCCAAGGATACAACGTACTAACCTTATATTTATTTATTTACTTATTTATGACCTGCCAAAGCTACCGAGTGGCTGCCCGCGAGGCACTGGCCGTTGCTGCTCTGCTCACTAACGCGGCAGCGCAGAGCTGTCCCGGGGCTCGTGCTTGTTATCACTGTGAACGTGCCATGGATGTGGCAACTGCAGGCGCCTCCTCAGCCCCAGCCTCGATTGGCTTCTCACGGGCACAGTGGTCTCTGGGCCTGCTCATTAGTTCTGTCCAACTGCAAGACAAGTAGTTGGACATTTCCCACTGTCTCTGTGAAAAATACGGGCACGTTTTCTTGGTCCATCGAGTGGGACATATGGGAGCTGGATTCCATCTTTCATTAGATCCTGGAAATTGTATCCTCCTGAGGCAATTAATTAGCATGATGCTCTTGGCTGCTAATGTTTGCTTTCAGATTTCAATGGCAACAGACTTGGCAACACAGATTTAGTAAGGATGGTCTAATGGTCTAGGGTGCTAGCCAAGGCATCCGCCCAGCTTTCAATAACCCCTTATTTTATGCAGGATTCCCTTATGTCTGCGGACAGGCCTCTCAGTGTGTCCACATCTCAGTTCTCTCTGTTTTTCCAAGATCTCAGCTGTTCCCAACATCACCAGAGGGACATGTCACCGACCATGAGGACGGAGGCACCCCTGCAGAGCTGCCCTGCAAAGGCTGCTGTTGCTCTCCCACGTTTTAAGGCAAAACCACTTACATGAGGAAGGTGTCAGCTGAGTGTCCAGCTGTGTGTCCCCTTTGCCCGCAGGCTGCACCCACCTGCATCTGCAGAGCACAGCTGTGGAGAAGGGCACGTTTCCCCGGGCGAGGCAGCCGCCCGGCCTGCGGCTCCTATGGGAGGTACGTTTCCCTCAGCCRGCGTCTTCTGCACGGGATCGCTTCCAAAGCATTTCCTAAACTGACGTGAGGAACAGCAAAAACTTTCAATCCACTGGTACAAGCGAGAGAGCTCGCTTTGCTTTTATCACCTCAGCTATATTTATAATGCTATGTAATTATATAGGTAACAGGTCCTGGAAAGCGATGTCGTTATGGCTGCAGACAAGGCCCTGCCTCTACAAGGGAGCACACGCGAAACGCAGCASACACAGCCAGCCCTGCCCTGTGAACACGCATGTTGCAGGCAGGGACTTGAGCTGCTCCATGCACCCACCACCAGCGCAGGGCTGAATCCTCATGGCAAATGAGGAAGAGGAGCCCCTTCCCACGAACCGAAAGGTGCCATTTTATAGCTGCCATCATTAAGGCTATTGCATGTAGCTGAAGGTAGCTGTGCATGTAGCAGCTCTTGGAAATGGTCATTAGAGCTGGCAATTTGAAAGCTCTCTGAAACAGATGTGCTCCCACCTCCTATTTAAAACAAAATTAGCCCACRGTGTTAATTTAGGTAACCTTTCCAGTCACTAATATACAATCACCCCTGTGTGCTTTCACATGTCTGAAAGGATATAGGCAGAAGAAGAAAATGAGAGAATACCACCAAGCAGCAGTGACGTGAGGAACCGTTTGGACCTTCCTTCCAGAGAGCTTGTTCTCATTTAGATAAGAATGGGACGAGAAATCACAGAGCACGTGAGATGTTGGACAGTCTGTTCTAGCTTGATGTGGCTAGGATTTACAGCATAGGCACCTTGGGCTTGAACCTCCCTTCTATACCTGGCAGACAAACACCTTCCAAGGCTCCCTTGATGAGAGCAGTGACAATACAAGCAGATCTGAACAGCAAACTGTGAATTAATCAATATATTCCTCCCGTGCTTAAGTATATTTTGGGCTACCACCCTTAAGAGCTCACGCCTTCCTAATGCAGCACTTCTCCCAACTCCCTTATTCCTCCCATCCCTTCAAATGCAGAGACCGCTCCCGCAGCCAGCATTAAACCTCCAGCTTTCCAACCTCCACAATGGGTCTTCTGCAGCCTAATAGGAAGGCTTTTGCAGAACACTCTTTGAAAGGCACTTATTGTACTACTAATAAGAGAGGCTTAAATACCATTAAAATCTGGACTCGTACTTTAAAATGGCGTGAAATTCCGATGAAAGCCCTGCCTTGCACCCCGGGCCTGCACAATTGTGYGAGGAGCTGCCGAAGGAGCAGCGAGATCAGAGGCTGCCGGCAGCAGCRGGCCGGCACTGCGCATCGCTCGGGCTTCTCCTTCCGTCTCCCTTTGCCTTCCTTGGGAATTTGGGCACCATTAAGGCTACAGAGCAAGGCTCTGACTGAGAGGTTTACGCTCTGAATTACTCGGATGATTGTACTTCAGTCTGCCACTGTTGGCTCTGACACTGTAGCAGCGCCATGGTGAAGTATTTAGTATAAGTCTCCAAAGTTACACTTTAAAGAAAGCACTGCCAGGTGATGAAAAATCTAAAAACATAAGATGCTTGAGTTTCAAGCAAGGCATTTTAAAAATTGGTCCAAAAAATGCACCTTAGTAGTTAATGCTGTTCTTTTAAATCACTGATATGAAACWACTCAGTGAGGAGGTATCATATCTGTGTGAAGCAAGCGAAGATTCTCCGTGCACGCCCGGCTGACTCAACAGGCTTTTAAGATCTGCTGCGTGAAGGGGAGTTAACATTTTAAAATTAACAGCCAAAGAGGCTGCACAAGAGAAACCCTCATGGCTAAGAGCTGAAAGACATTGATTTCTGTTATTGAAGGCATCGATCTAAAGACATTGATTTCCGTTATTGAAGACATCGATCTACAGCATCGACTGGCAGCCATAAACCCCGCATTTTACCTAAGAGCTGCTCTCCAGTTTTTATGCAAAAATCTTCAGAACCATTGATSCTCCTCTTCAGATTTTTCATAAGTGTATTTAAGCAGAAATGGGAGRAATATTGATTAGCTGCTGACTACCAGACTGGACTAAGCAGTATCAGCAGGAGAAAAGGGGCTTACAAACTGCATTGAAGCTGCTTCCGGAGCCGGGGCAGCCTGGAGGGCGCTGCTCTGGTGACGACGTCCACGCAGGACGCAAAGCTCCGGCCTGGCCATGGCGGGTTAGCGACTCCCACCACAGGCTGGTATCGCATTTGAATTGATTTCCAGCAGCACAATCTGTATCCTCCATCAAGACATGTCCATTTCAGGARGTTATTGGCTTTCAACGTATCTCGTTAGATGTTACAATCAGACACTTTTTAAAAAAAAAACAGAGAGTGATGTGCATTGATATTGCATTAGTTCATCAAGGTTACAAATGCTACTCCATTGCACTACRTTTCCCATTTGCCGCATCATGTCAAGAGGCTTCTAACATTCACTCTGAGGCATGTAAAGTGCCTGGTACCCATCTCTTGGATAAATAATTTAAGAAATTGTGGGGAAATCATACCTAATTAGTAGGATCTGCACCCAACAAGTGCCCTTTGATTTAAATTGTATTTGTATTTTGATCGGTATTGATTCGATGAGGAGCAGCAATGAATAATGCATCTTGCATTCCCCAAGCAGTAGCCCRGCAGCAGCAAGGGCAGGATGCTGGCGATGGATGCTGGTCCTCAGGGGACCAGGGAGCCTTTCCCTGAAAGCCCACAGGGAAATTAAAGGCCCTCCTGAACCGCGTGGAGCAGCCTGATCCCTTTTCCTCCCATCGATTTGCTGCATCATCCTGGACAAATCACTCAGCCTCTCCAGGCCTCCCTTTTCCATCTTCAGAATGGGAACAAAATGGTTTCTCATCAGCCTGCAAATGGCCGAGAGGCACAGAGGGAAAAGGAGGGGCCATAAGCGGTGCCATTCGGTCGTGTGCAGCGTTGCCCTGCGGGCAGGAAGCCCGGGGCGGGCAGGGAGCCCGGGGCAGAGGAGGTGCTCGCTGCCGGGACGAGCACTCCGGGTACTCCAGATATTTGCTCCGTGCAGGGCGCACTCGAGGCCACGGTTTGCCGGCAGGATGCTCTGAGGCAGGGCGAGGATCGGCTGCCGCACGCACGTCCTCCGTGCGGCACATGGGCGCTGGTACCTGCCGGAGAAAGAGCTGCGGCGCGGGCAGGAACGGGCCCGGAGCGGCCGCAGAACCGATCCCGGTATCGGCGAGCACGGCTTTCGAGCCCCCGGCAGCCATGGCAAGYGCAAGCACTAGGAGACAACCATAATTAAAGACACCATTTGTTTTTTACCCGGTATGCCATGTCTGATGAGAAAGGAAAACTGCGGGCTTAGCTGCACCACACAATAAACCAGGACATCAAAGCAAGCAACAAAGTGGCCCCTTGGCTGCTGGCAAATGGCACAGTTGTAAGGAGAGAGACATGGAAAATACAATAAGTAGAAATAGCTTTTTTCCTCCCATAATATAAACACTACAGACATGCTTTTAATACAAACAGAAACGAGATCAACAACAACAGCAGCRTTAGATTTGCTGAGTGTCAAAGGAGAGCTATAAAGTCCACCGTCCCTAAACCAAGCTGAGCCGAAGGACATGGAGAAGTCAGGATGCTCTGCCTGRAACAAACACCTCCCTTCTTGGGTGGCAGACACCAGTGGGCTTAATGTCGTGGGGTTTTCACCACCTCTGTCTCACTCCAGCTTCAGCAGGATGCATTGAAATATTTGCTAGTGCCTGTTTATATATTAGCAGTCCCCTGCATTAAAATCCCATTATTGAGATTATAATCTCAAAGGATAGAGATTGTATTTCAGATTTAATCCTTACTTGAACGCGCACCTGCAGACAGGGCAGCGTGGAGCGGGGCCGTGCGGCAGAGGGACGGCTGCCACGTCGTCGAGCAGACGATCCGCGTGCGCCCGAGACCTCAGCCTCTCGCAGGGGACCATCTAAATAATGCATGGCGACTTGCTTTGTGCTGCCTCTCCTTTTCTTCAGYGAGTATTTTACATTCTTTCAGAAGTGCTACCTGTACGTTCAGGCCCGTATTCACATAATCACGGCTGACACGCGATGCCTCCCTCTTGCCTTTCTAGTCGCAGGCGGGGTGGAGGAGCAGCGGCCGCGTGCAGCTGCAAGCACCAGGACAGGTCTCTGCCTTCCCCCTCCTCATTAAAGCTTCATCTGAAGGGTCTTCACAGGAGCCAGTGCTGGGCAAGCAGCTCTAGCAACGCCYGGGCTCCGCGCGGCCCCGTGCATGGAACGGCACCGTCCTCCAGCACCYGCGGCTTTGCACAACGGACAGCAAACACTACTTACCCCAAGGTATTTCTAAAAGGATGAACACTGGAAAATAGTCRGTTCTTATTTCAAAAGATATTTCACTTTCTGAGGGAAATGCAAAGCGGTCGTAACGAACGTGGCTTAAGGAAACGCCAGACACCTCCCGGGTAATCCGTCAAGCAGCATCCGACTCCCAGGGAAGTTGACGCGAGAGCCAGGTTTGCTTTTATGAATGCTGAAATGGCCCATGAATCTCAAGTACTGTTGCACCCTGTGTTTTATAAATCTTTTATGTGTTTTCCTTCAATAAATATATATATTTTGCTTTCTGAATCTCTGGGCCCCTTTTGAGCTGCACATCTTTTAGAACCTTAATAGAAAAGTAGTGACATTAAGGTGAAAATAAACGTTTTTAGCAAATAGAAGAAGTCTGTATTTCACCAAGGAAAGCGTGGTTTCAAGTAAAGCACAGACTCCTGCGACACCCAAACGCTGCCAGTTTTCTGCAGAGGCTGCACAGCTATCGACACGCTGTTGGTTTTACACGTCCCAGCATGCATGAATTATTACTGCCATGCCACGTTTTCTATTCCTAGTCCCATAGCCGATGGCAACACTTACCATGAGCCAGGACCACAGCAGAGCCCTGGCAGAGCCTCTTACCGACCACACACTGTCCAACGTTGCCCGCTCCGCGACACAGAGACAGAGACATCGCATCACCAGTGACTGCGCGAGGGGCTGCTAGCACCCATAGAGGCCCAGGACACCAAACACCAACCACAGGCACCTCCCGCCCCATCAGGAGGGAAAACAGGAGGGGTTTTCCAGCTGGGGACCCCACAACACTCCAGTCACAGTGCACGAATGCCGGGAAGCGGAGCCGGCCGGATGCTCCTGCCCAGCAGAACTAATGGACAGAGCTGCTTGGAGAGGGAGCCCCAGCCAAAGCAAAGAGCACCAAGACCCCGCAGCAGGGAAAACACACCGGGGGCTCCTGTGCACTGACCGACAGACAAGCGAACCAGCTAAATTCTTACTGGGGTCAAACTCCCTGCAGACAGCACAAACATGGGCTTATTTAAATACCAAAACACACATCAGAATCACACAGAAGCTGAGCATGGCCTCGAGTCTGACACTGCCCACGCCTCCAAGGCCACAAACACCAAGGGAGACCTACCCTGGCCAGGACACATCCTATCCTTTCCTGTCCTGCTCCACTCCACAGCGGTGCCATTGCCAAGCCTGGCCTGCTGGGAACAGCTTTATCACCTTCTCCCTTCCCAAATCCCTCCCCAGCCACAGCTGCTGTTTCCCAGCCAGAGTGAAGCCAGGGCAAAGGCAGATGAGGTGGAGGAAGCTGCTTATTCCACCTGTTTTTTAAAACATGTACATCACGCTGCCACTAGCGAGGCTTCGTAGCAGCATTTCTCTCTAGATTGGTTACACCTTCATTTCCCAGCTTTTTCTTTATTTTTTGTGCCTTTTTGGCTAGCCCCTCGTGGCCAGGCGCAGCGCGGGTGAAGCTGCTGCAGCAGCCGGGCCCCGGGCAGCCTGGCCCGCAGCAGCAGGAGATGCCGCCCACCCGCGGGTATCGGCACGCGGCCGACGGCTCCAAACGTGCGGTGAGAAGCGGGAGCACCTCGCGTGTCTTCACAAGCAGATCACAGCTTGGKCCCGCAGCTTATCAGCCCAAACAGGTGGTCTACAGCTCTCCAAATCCCCGCTTTTGAATCTTTCAGCGGTTCATGCAATTTGGGAAGAGACTAATTCCGGCTTATTAACATCGTTGGAATTACTGAGCGAGAAGGACTAAGTCCCACCATATTTTTCTGTGGATGCCCATGTGAAGAAATAAAATTCTGAAACCTCTGTAGCTAACGCTTTTAATACAATGCCTCCAAATAAAATGCTTTATATAACCTCACTCAATGATTTATTCGTAATTCTGAAGATTAAAAGTATCTACTGTCTTCCCATGATCAATAATCAAATTTTTTAGGAGCTGTTACTTTCAGTAACAAATATATAAAAGCAATCCAAGCTACAAAACCCTGTGTACAGAAACCTCATTAAGGCCAGATTATAAATCCAGCAGATAAAGATGGGGACAGGCCTAAGATCTTCCAGTCACAGGTTGTACAGACACAAGTGAGCCCCTTGAGACCACTCAGCAGAACAGACACCGGGAGCTCAGAGCGCAGGGCTTTGGGCTGGCGTGGGGCTCTTTGAGGGACCCTCCACACCAGCCACAAAAATCCCCCACGGCCTGTACAGTTGCCTTGCTCAAATGCATGCCCTGCTCGACAGGATGGTGCTTCTGCCTGCAGATGAAAACAGAAGAAGAAAATATTCCTGCTCCGTCCTCAGCCCATGGCTCCTTGTTCCTCTCGTCGTTTCCATCTCCTCCTGCTCAGCTCCTTCATTTCTCACCAGAGCGCTCCAAGCTTCCCATCATTCCAGTCTTTAAATCAACTTGTGTTAAACTCTTGCTGCTGTGGGTGACCCTCCTTCTGCCTCGGGTGGTTCAGCATCATGCAGACTTAGCGGTGCCTCTCTCCCTAAAGCAGCTTTATTCAAGAAGGGCTCAAACCCATCACAAACACATGGCTCATTCCTGCAGCCTGTACTCACGCCAACAGCCTAGCCCAGACCAACCACCCTGGTYGGTGCCCGACTAGCACAGCACTCTTGGCAGACCTGGCTTTGCCCTCACAGGTGTCTTTATATATACATCAGTTGCATTAAATTATCACTACTGCAGCAAGCTGCCTTCTGGCCTTGCTACACATTAGAACTGCAGGACTCATCTAGGACCCTGCGACTACCTCCCACTTCTGCCACGCACCCTCTGCCACTCCAACTCAGACTCGGCCTTCGTACTCACAGGGCGGCTGAGGAGCTCCACTATTTTTAACACGCCAGACCCCACTACCACATCACGGCCATCCTGGAACAATCTTTATCCTCCCTGTTTTGCACAAAGAGCTGCGTGAGGACACCAGCTCCCCCACGGAGCACTCGATACGGCACGGCCGCCCTCTTAACCGTGACATCGATCTCAGAATTGCTTTGATGACCGGGAGGTGATGCACAAACCGGGACACGTGAGTTTCTCAGAGCTCTTCTCCTGGCTGGAGGCCCTGGGGTTCCTGAGTATCAGCAGGGAGCATCCAGCCCTCACCCAAACACAAGGGTTAACAGTACGGGCGCTCGACACCCTCGTCCAGGCCTGATCCAAAACTCCCTCTTCCCCAGGACRGGAAACGCCAGTCAAATGCCTCCTAATCCCACCTCCATCCCGGCTTCTCCAGCCACACAGTCTCAACTGGCCAAAATCTGCTTTTACTCTTGGTAGAAGGGTAAACCCTTCAGGTTACTCCTTCACAAGGACACCATTAATTCCATCTCTTTGGAAGTTCACTTAGGCTTCAGCTCTTTATAGGGCAGCACGTAGCAATATGGGAACATTCGCTTTGAGCATTTCTATCAGCAGCTGTAAGAAGGTACAAGGAAAGCAAGGATATTTCATAGGCACCTTAAAAAAATAAAAGAAGAAACCAGAATCTTTGGACTTTGATATACAGGCTACTCAAATGTATACATTTTTCACCACARTCTTTGCATGAGAGCACTGAATGGATTTTAAATAGTTAAAAGAGATCAGTTATTGTGACTTAGAAGAGCTTTTATTTTTTAGCATTACTAAGACATCTCAGAGAGCTCAGAGGAGAGTGCAGAGGGGAAGGCGAAGGGAAGGGAAGGCGAAGGGAAAGGAAGGGCGCGGGGTGCAGCGGGAGCCCCGCTCCAGCCCTCGCRGTGCTCTGCGAACCACAAACCCGCCGGGCCCAACCCAAGCTGCTGCCTCCTGCGCTCCCAGCAGGCCGCAGCACGGGAACATCTGCTTGCAGCAGCGCTTGCTCCCTTTTCCTCCCATTTTCAATCTTTTATCTCTCTTTGGCTCTTTTTGGTTTTTCTGTTTTGTCCCTTCCTTTTATTTCCTCTCATTTCCGTCCGAGCTTTTCCTCTTCTACCTTTTTCCTTCACTCAGGTGCCCTTTCCCCTCTCCTCTTTCCCTGAGGGGAGAGGTGGGCAGTGCTGTGATTTAGCACAGATTTCTCACCTAACCCAGGACAAGCAAAAAAGAGATAACAGGTACTTGTTTGAAAAAGAAAAAAAAAATGCCCCAGATCCTTTAGTGGCCTGATTCAAATCACCAAAATCCACAAGAAAGGGAGTTTTTTCATTTGCTTTTATCAAAACATGAAAGTACCGGTCTAGGGGAGCAGTAACGCACAGCTCAGCCAGGTCTAGAAGCTCAYGGGATGCAGAAACATTTTGTTAATGATTCCTGGGTAATTCTGAGAAATTCGTTACAACTTGCTTAGCAAGCTCTTAATCACATGGATTTCACTATCATTCAGTCCCTTCTCTTTATGTAGCCATTCAGACRCTGAAAATAAAGACATTTATTTGCTGAAACACATCTTTCCAAACAGTTTGTAATGCAATAAGCTCTTTTTTATTTTTTTTCCCATTAATTCACACCAGGAAGGCAGCAGTATGGGCTAACAAGCTCTCCTAAGAGCTCTCACTAGCACACAGGACACACTCCAGCCACCCACACCACAGCACCTTTAACACACACAGTGCCTCWAAGGGCAGGTGCAGCCCGAGCAGAAAGGCTGCCAGCACGAGCAGCACCCTCACGTTCCAGCAGCGGCGCTCCGATGTCCCAAGCACACGGGCAGGTTTCCACACCCTGCCCCGGGGCGCAGGAGCTCGCTGCTCCCCAGGCCCTCGGTGGGAGCAGCAGCAGCACGGCACTGCAGCGTGGCCAGGCCTGTGACTCACAGGAAGGGCTGCAGGACGCGGAGGCRGCTCGTAAATGTGATTTGCAGCAGTTTCTGCAGCAAGCTGAAGCACAAARCAGCAGCATCTCTGCCCCTTACTGGGCATGGGAAGCTGCTTCCCTGCTTGCTGCACAGTCCCTGACAGCAGCAGTCTGGGCTAGACCCGAGAGGCCCGGATTTTCCCACCCAGCTGCTGCAGCTCTGGAGCAGCAGCTCCGGAGGGATGGAGGGGCAGGACAAGCTCCCTCTGCGAGGCAGGGCGGCCCTGCAACGCCTGTGCTACTCCAAGCGCCCGCCGCCTCACCAGGGCACCGTCACCCACGGCGTTCGCAAGCGCTCGCGCGAGGCAGCGGCGTGGTGTCGAAACCAGCAATGGCGACATTTCACAGCACGCGAGGCAGCTACAAAACTTGGGTTTAGGGCCAGAGATCTTTGTAGGGATTTACATAACCTCCAGCAATGCTTCCAGAGCTGTCAGTCAGCTTGCAGAATCATTATTGAAACGTTGGGGAGCTCGTGCGCAATGTGCAGCAATCTGCTCGGATCCAGGAGCTAAACCCTGCATCGTAAACAGCTTCCCTGCTCTTGCTTCCTGTAATTTGGTAGGAGTGCTCAGCTGCTCACGAGGCTTCAATCCTGCCTGTGCCCATGGTGGGCACAAGGAGGATGGGGCCTGATTACRCTGGGGGACCAGGACTGAGGAAAGGCAGGAATCTCATGGTGCTGACCAGCTCCATCTTTCTCCGCCCTCTGGAGAACCTGGATCCTCCAACTCTTCACTACGGGAGTGAGACCTGAGAGATGGGACTGAACTGCAGGGATTATTTCATGTGATAAACAGCTTTTGCTGCGTGTTAACCATAAATAATTGGACTGATGCAGCAGCCTCTGAAGATAGTTGAGATTCAGAAACCCTGCAGCAGAAATGCTCYGGGATGCAGGAGAGGGGATCTCAGCTGCAGCTTCTCTGAGCGCCTCCTCTCTTACGCTTTACAGTGACTTTCCACTCTCAGACACCAAATGTGATATAAAACTTCTGGAAAAAAATGCACAGCAGCTTCACAAGTGTAAACATGTGTTCCCAAAACAGATTCCCCAGCTTCCTGGCACTAACCATACGCCTCACGTGCGTGCACACAGGCCCAGCTGCCTCCCTCCATCACCAAGAGCCGAGGTTCCCTCTGCTTCCAGCACCAAGGGTGCCTCCGCTTCCAGCACCTTGGCCCAAGGACACCCCACCTGGCCCTGCCGTGACGATGGAGGAGAAGGACACAGGGACCCTCGTGTAAACGCCTCAAACTCGGCACACGGCTCAGGCTCGGCCTCTGCAGCACCCAGTGACACCCAGCGCTGCCACCCTGTCAAGCCCTTCCCTCTCGAGAGCGAGGGCTGGTTTAGCCTTCCTCCCTCCCCTTTAGATAGATACTAATTGCAAGGAGGAGGAGCACAGACCTGTGAAGCTGCAGTTAGAAAATCAGCAAATCTGGCTAAGAGAAGAGAATAAAACCTCCCTTTCCAGCACCCCTCAGACCTTCCCACCCCCTCACAGCGACTCCCGCCTGCGCTGCCTTCACCCACACACATCCATGCACCGAAAGCCAAGCCCGCTCGCAGCAAACGTCCTGAATCCGCATAACAGTAATAGGGGCCTCATTGCTTCAAAAAACTGTGTATGTCCTTTACAGTAAATCAAACAGTAAATCAAATCAGCATATGACTCAGGGTATGCTGAAATATTAAAGGACACAAGTTACGGATTCAGGAGATGAGCCTCCTAGTATTTCAGATTAAACCATGTCTGACGCGGGTCTTAGTGTGCAGATGCACCCATCTATCCCTTCACGGAGCACTAGGATGCAGGCCCTGATCCACCTGGCCCAACCGCTTCACACCCGTGTAGCACCAGCAGCTCCGCTAGCTCCCCTGCGCTCCCACCGGATTCAAACAATAATGATGACGAAGTTGGTGCCCATGGCTCGTCCTGCCCTGCTCTGCCCGGCAGCACCGGCGGCGCAGCATCCGCCTGCGCTCCCTTCTCCAGCACAAAGCCAGCGCCACGGGGCCGGGATGCAACTCGGAGAGGACACACTGAATTGCTGCCGGCTATAGGAAATTGAAGCAGCTTTTTATTTTCCCCCGTTCCTACCCCGCAGGGATTCTGAATGTAAATATCTGGAGAAAGTGCAATTTGGTAGAAATTAGAAAAGCTTTCTCATCATTATTGTCATTTCCTGAATCATGGCTATGGCTTTTGTGGCTTGGAAAGAGCCCACACGCGCAGCAGAGGCGGCTCTGCCCCGCGCTCCTGCCCACGGTGAGGCCACGGCACCGACCCCGCTGCATGGCGGCTCCATTGCTCCCYGGGATCATGCTCCTTGCCCATGGTCAGGGCACCCGCTACAGGCCTGGGATGGGATGTCAAGGTCCAATAGGCAGAAACCAGCCCTGAAAACCCAATTCACATGGCTGGGACCCTCCTGCCCCACCAAGGGGACCCGCTCTGCCCTGCCCGCTCTGCAGCAGCCCTTCCCACCACGTGGGCACCTCACAACAATCCGCAGCCCCGGCGCTCACTGCTGGCTTGCTTTCCATTACCCCCTTCCGACAAAGCCAAGCTGCTACCCCCTTTTTTATCCACCTCCTCCTGATGCCAAGCATGCATCAAACTGTTTGCATGATGTCAACTACTSACTGTACAAAGCTCCAACGCAAACACCGTTTGCCTCCAGCACAGAGCGAGGCAGCCCGGACCCCGGTTCACTTGTGCCTGGCACGAAGCCCCCGATGCCCGCAAGGGTTCTGCCCCGCAGAGATTGGGCGGGTCCACGAGCGCCAGCAGCACCACAGCAGCGTGGGGACCCCACGCACAGCCCCCTGCTGAGGSCAGGGCCAGCTGGACCCGGGGGGCTGTTTGAGGTGGGGAAGCACAGAGGGGCAGCTGCAGCGTGCTTGCAGCCTGACTGCATTTGTGCTGCAGGCTCCCCATGCCACTCAGACAAATATGCCCTTGCTTTTACTGCTCTGCAGTCGCAATTTAGCATTTTACTGGGAAATTGCCCAGACAAGGGATATTGCCTCAGAGGGAACACCGTGCCAGTGCTGGAAGGCAGCAATGGCTCTGCAGAACCCCCGGGGCCCTGGCTCGTGCCGCGCGACCGGCGCCGTGGCGCTTTGCGCAGGGGGGCAGGTGACGGGGACAGTGGCACCATCTCCCCARGGCGCAGATGGCACGGGGCAGAGCGGCACCTGCCGGGGTGGCAGAGCCCCTTCCCAGGGAGCTGCCCCCTGCACCACTGCTGCCCCCATCACAGCTCACAGCCTCCAGAAAGGCACTTCCAGGCCACAGGCACCACGCAACCCTGCCCCTCGCCTTGGGCCTCAGGAATCCCACTTGGAGCACTCGGAGCGAGCAGGAAAGAGAGCAGGCCCAGATCCCTCTCCCCACTTCTATCCCTGCTTTGTTTTTCCTCCTTCCAAACAGCAGAGCACAGAGGGCAGCAGCCCCTTGCCCTTCCCTGCACCTCCTGTCCCCTGAGGGGAGCACACGTTACCTGGGACACATCCCACAGACTCCTGAGCAAAGCCCCTCACCAGCCAGGAAGGCATTCCCAGAACACAGGAGGAAAGGGGTACAGAGGCTGCTCAAAGCCTTATAACAGCCCATAGCAGCCTCTGCTCCACCTCTGAGCACCCAGCCTCAGCACAGGTGACCTCGTGTAAATCAACTTAATGGGGAAACGGTGCCGTGGGAAGCCAGGGCACCTGCAGCAGGAGGCAGCTGTGCCTGCCAAGCTCCTGCTGCTGCCCGGCATGTGGGCCCGGCCCAAGCGGTGCTGGTGTCGCCAGCGGGCAGCTCCTGGGCCGCTGCCCCGCCGGACAACCAGGCTTCTCACCCCAGCCCTGCCACTATCCCTTGTGCCCTCTGCCATCCAGAWACGCTTCCTGCAGACACGTGAGCCGGATGGGCATTGCTTCTGTACTTGCGATAAGCAAGCACCGTGTTTTCATCCTCCCTTTCTCTCTCCCTCTCACATGGGATTTCTTGCGTTCCTAGAGGTTCAATACTTTCATAGAACATATTGGTTGGAGTAAGCTGAGTTTGAATCATCGTTTAGAGAAGGGAAGATTTAATTTCATGGTGGAATTAAGGCTGACATTTCCTTTTGATTCACACCACAGCAAGGGTTAATAAGGTTACTATAACCTTAATCTCTGATAGCTCCACAATGGAGTTCTCCGGGATCACTGCACAGGCTGGATTTCAACCCCAGTAATCCCATTACCGCGGATAATGCCGCCCACGCTGCGCCCACCGCGGAGGTGCGCGGGGGTGCGGCCCGCGGCGCAGCACAGCGCCCGCCCGGGCTGGCAGCGAGGCTCGCGGCAAGCCGAGGCCGCAGCGCTGCTCGCGAGCATCTCCACGGCCGTCTCTGCCAAGAACAACACCAGTCCAGCGGCATATGTTGGCGGCGCGAGGCAAGGTTGCTCTAATTCCCTTACTTTGTTTTTCCCTCCTCCCATGCGGCAACTACTCCAAGAATCAGACCGCGAGTCTGGCAAGTTGAGATCCAGAAACTTGCTGCTAATTACCGTGTTTACAATTCCCAACCCATGTGCTGGTGCCAGCAGCCAAACTGCAGCCTCCCGAGTGCACCAGAAGATACTCGCTGGCAGGAGCTCACTAAGGTTCCAGCCTGGCCACATTAATTACTGCTAACTTCATTTTTGTGTAGCAAGGAGAAGCTCTAATTAGCTATTGCATGGATTAAAAATGATCCTCTTATTTGTTTAGAGAATGGCCGCCTGGCTTGTAGGTAGCTTGAGACCACTACAGGTGCTTTATTTGGACATGCAAATGGTGGCTGATGTATAGGTGAACTATCCATCAAAAGAGGCGGAGGTTTAATGAAAATCCCRCCCGGAAACGCAAAGCAGCGTCTTCCCTTCGAAACAGAGCAAGCCGCGCTCACTCCGGTGTGTTTCCCTCGGCCCTGGCTAGGCAGTCGAGCACATTCCCGCTGATCAAACGGCCTGGGCTGCGGGGCGCCTGCCTTTGTTTTACCAACCCTCAGGCTCCTTAAAATGGCGAAGGAGACATTAAGGGACGGCATCTGAGGCCTCGTTTCCCTCAACGCTTGGTCCAGTGGTGCAGCAACAATCACAAGGGAGCAGGGGTGACAGAGGCACTAAACCGGCACCCGTTTGTGCTGAGCCTGCTCCGGAGGGAACCCAAAAGCCGCTGCCCGCCATGTGCAGGGCGGGAAGGGCCGTGCGGGCGGCGGGCGCGGCCCACGTGCCCCTTGGGACGCTGCTTCCCCGCCGGGCCCGCTGCTCGTGCTTGGGGCAACTCGCAGACACGGGATGGAGAGCCAGCCAATTTCCACTCAATTTATAATTTAGCGAGCAGAAGAGCTTGGTTCTAATAATTTACATAAAACATACATAAAACTGGAAAGAAAATAGCTGTGGAGCATATGGGCAAAGTACACAAGAGCTGCAGAGGAGAGGAGGAGGAGGAAAGGAGAAACCCACAGCAGAATCGCTGTGGAGATGGGGCTCTGCCGAGGACCCGCCTCGCCCCCCGTGCAGCTACGGCCTGCCCTCTCCCGGAGGTCCCATTGGCCCCATGGTCATCGCAGACCTTGGTGGAAGGGACTGGGGCTGGCGCCGCTGGAACCTCCTCTGAGCCCACGGGCACAGCTGGCGCGTTCCCTGAGCAGCGAACTGAGCGAAGACCGCGACGCTCCCAGCGTCGCCGTCCTTGGCCGTGCTGGATCGCAAGGCCAGGCTATGGCGCGGGCCACTCCTGTCTCCTTTGACCTCACTGCAAGGCCGTGAGCGACGCTGGCGGTAGGGCGGGCCCCACAGCCAGGCGAGCCCGCGGCAGCGGCGCGCGGCCCCGCGGGCAGGCCTGGCGGCGAGGCCGGCGTGCACGGCGAGCCTCCGGCACCCGGGAGGCCATCGCTCACGCTCCTGAGCAGCAAACGGCCAAAGGAGGCCAAACCCTGCCCACGTGAGCCCATTCTGCAAAGGGAAATGCTGGCCCTGCTGCTCACTCCAGGGAGAGGTGCAGAGAGAGGCTTTCATTACAGCCGCCAGAGCTAGGATCTGGAGCATCTCTGCAGGGCACCTATTTAAGTTTGCATCCAGTAAACATGAGATATCCCAGATATAAGGACGCTTGCTAAAAGCTAAAACGTAGACACTCCAGCGGAAGGTTTTGTTGTGTATTGGGTTCACGTGCTTTGCTTTCCTTGGCTTTCGCGTCATCCCTCTCCGTGGCTGGATTTCCTCCTGCCCATGTTGCAGGGAGGCAGCACGAGCAGCACTGCCTCACTGCAGCGCTAGCAAGCGCAGATTCAACACGCCTAGTCCCAGTTCCAGTCAGGGCCGGTACCTGCCCTGCATTACCTGCCCTTAAGAACGCGTTTACACGGGCATAMAAGCCCCAGCGCAGGGGGAAGGTGAGCGGGTTGGTTTGCGCCCCTCTGGGCCGGGCTGGCAGAGCCCATTCGATGGAGGCACTCGAGAACGGCCGATGAGAAGCAGATTTGCACCGTCATRTGGTCAAGGCACTCAGCAAAGCACCGGCTACTGAACAATCCCAACGTTTCTAGAGTAAAGCGGAAGGAGAAGGGAAAGCCCATGGGTGCTCTCAGCCCTTTCACGATGGCCACGAGAAGGAGAGCGGCAGCCAGCTCTAGAGGGAAGAAAGCCGGGGAACAGGGAACAACTTTTCCCCCTTTGTGGTCAGTTTCAAGAACTGTGTCATAAAGACGCTGAGAGCGGTTGCTTCAATGAAACAGCAGCTGTTGAGCTGTATAATTTGGAGGTTCAGAAGAAGCGTTTTTGTCATTTCGATGGAAAGGTAATACTGCACTACATGGCCTTGACATCACTAGGTAAATCCTCTCTTAGAGAGGAATGGTTAAAAGTTTAGCTTCCAGATGAGGTGAAGCATTAACACCTCAYGCCTTCCTGGCTCTCATTATTTGCCACCTGACTTAACAAAATAAAACACTCCCCTATAATGTGGTAATTGCAGCAATGCAGTTTTTGCTTGAATTTTCCATCAGCTTCTTGTTAGGAGACTGTGGGCACTCACAAAGCTATCGCAGCAGATAGGCTGGAAGCAGCCACACGAAATCCGCATTAGCTATGTAAATGCCTTCGTAAGATGCAGCGAGATGCTTCTTTTTTTGGTAACAGGCTGCACAATTAAATACTGTACAGTTCTCGTTCTGGATTCTCCCTTTCTCCAGTTAAAGGAGACCAGTCTCACGGCGATCACTTTGTCATTGATTTTCAGTGATTTAAAAGACTGCTTTGACCTGTGAACGTTAATGAACTTTGTGATATTTGCCTGCTCTGCTAAGAGAACTGCTAATAATCTAAGGAGGGTTATGAATCAGCAATTTCTAATAGTAAAGAAAATCTTACACCATTATTTCAACATCTCCTGCCTATACATGTAACACCACGGACGGGGTGTACGTCACATAACATCCGCATAAACTGGTGCACAACAATATTGTGGTGCCGCCTGACCGGGAAAGAGACGACTGGGTTTGCTCAGTGCCCCCGAAACGGAGCCGCTCTGGGAGGGGGCCGAGGAAACCTCAGGYAGCCTTTCGCGGCCCGGCCTCCTCCTTCCTAAGGGATTCCTGCAGGGATGTCAGACCCGTCCTGGGGCTCCCTGCCATCGCGGGTGACCGTTGCCTGCAGCCCATGGGCCAACCTCCCTTGGCCTTTCCCCATGCAGGCATCCTGGCTTTCCCCTTTCCTTTYCCCTTTCCTTACACTGTCTCTGCAGGCTGTAGAAGCAGTGGGTGATGGCCATGGAAATGTCTCGCGGGAGGTACGTGGTAATCAAGACCTTTGCCATCTGTGCAGGTTGGCTACTAAATAAATGGCAGCGATAAAAGGCAGGCAAGGACCGGGGGAGTTTCCATAGCTGCTGTTGCAGGAGATGGCTGCCGAGCCTGGTAACMTTCGTGATCAATAGGAAGGGGTGTCAGGGCTTGCTCTTACACCATGAGACAGTGAGGTGCCATTGCAGCTAAGGGTAAGCACCGGGAGCAGCCTCCCATTTCCACAAAAATAGTATTTTTTTTTTAAAAAGAGAAGTAAAAGCCTTTTGTTCAGGTAAACACACTATWAATAAAATACAGCTGTAGCTCTAGTGTACAGCTATAGTATATAGCTAGACAGCTATACACTAACCCTAGTGTGACAGTGAAATCCAGCAGAAAAGCCTGGTTTGCTTATTCTTACAGCTGCAACGTGTGCGTGTGGCTGCGGGTGAGCCAGGCTGTTATTTGGTTTTCAGCTTCGTTAGGAAAACCCTATGGCCACTAGAAGCCCTCTAATTAAACCGACATGCAGGGCAAGGGCCTGCTATGGGAGGGGAGCCTTCGCTGCCTTCGCGGCCGGGCACAGGCTCGAACGCGGCTCGCGCGTGAGGGCAGGAGGCCCCAGGCGAGGCACTGCACTGCTTCGTGCGGCTCTCACGGTGCGCGCCCCTCTCTGGGCGAAGCTGCAGGCCGCGAGAGCACCCACAGCAGCGGCCACAGACCCGGCTGCAGCGTCTCCACCCCGGCGTGGCGCGGGGGTGGCTCGACGCCACCGGAGCGGGGCTCCCGAYGCCGTGCGCGGCCTCCATGCGCAGCCCGGCAGCGGCACCACGGCCCYGAGGCCTCGGCGAGCAGCTCGGGGCCTCGGCGGGAGCCGCACACACGCGGGAGTCGGGCGTGAGGGTGCCCTGCTTGGGGCCCGCGTCACCCTACTCGCACCATCCCATCCCTCGGCACTGCGAGCACTTACCGGCACCGGCAGCCCGCCGGGCTGCTCCAGCGGACAACAGTCCCCAGACATATATAAATCTTCACCAGATTATGKCCTTTAAAGAAAGGCTAAGTTCAAGCAATTATTTGAGGGGCGAGTCTTTATTTAATTTTCTACCAGGATGCAGATTACAAAAACAATTTTCCAACAGGTATTTATGATTCGCAGCTAAAGGAACAGGCACTGGCCAAACAGCTCTCAGCACGCGGCTGCCGCTGCCACAGACCTCATCCAAAAACGTCACCCTGGAAATTACTCATACAATTAAACCTCCCTTTTTAATAAAGCAATTCCTTATAATGATGCACTACTGCCTTTTAGTAAATACCCTGCTTGCAACAGAATGTTGTTGGACTAAAAGGGACAGGTGGGAGTTAGACTCGATTTTTGGCACACAAGATTCTGGATTTTTAAACTCAAAGTAGAAAGTCTGGTGTTGTAAAAAGCCCCTTCACTAGGGGTCTGATCCTTCCTGCAGGGCAGTCAGTGGGGGCTTTGGGAGGACCCGGCCTTAAATACCTGGGACGCACCGGGGGCTCTGTCGCTGAAGCAGCCCGTGTGCGCGGATCAGGCCCGCAGCACAAACAGGCTGTTCTTAGAGGCACGTCGCTCCGAAATGGATGTGTCTGTCCTTCAATATACATATGGGCTAGAGCTGCTACCGAACCCGAGGCGAGCGCCTCTGAGATCGTGCTGCTGGGAAACGTAATTCTGAGAGCCCTTATGCCACGGAGCATTTAAAGAGGATTTTAGAATTATTTGGGTGAGCACTAGCAAGTATTTCCCTGAGCAGACCTTATAGATTCACTCTTCTAAAGCACAAAACACACAGCGATCCCCAAAAGATTATAGAGAAAAGAAATCTACAACCATCAAAACGTTGGTGTTGACAATGACAAAGAGCGCGTGCATTAAAGATGCATCAGCCCCCTCATTAGGGCATTATTCAGCAAAACCAGCTCAACGCCTACGAGAAACCAGGTGTAAAGCAACATTTTGCTATGCTTATATCTACGGGTAACCGTCCAACCTGCACCGCATGAGCTACTCCACCGAGCAAAGAGCAAACAAAACCACATCCTTTATGCGATGAAACGGGAACTCCTGATAATGCTCAAGTCACGACTCAAGGGAAAATGCCAACTAAAAGCTCAGATCAGAGGAAGGTTTGTAATACAAACCTGGATGTTTAAAATAGCGTTTCCGTTGCTGTTCCTGCAGCACTTATGCGTGTGGATGTGCTACTGCACTGYACTGACTATGATTTAGCAGCTGATCGCATCTGTTTTAAGCATAATTTAGCATTATTTCTGCTGCCGCTGAATGTACTAAGCTACAAGGAAAAAAAATTTGCTTTCAAGTGGTATTAGAGAAACACGAGGATCAGAGTGCCAGCATCAAAGATGTGTCGAAAGAATAACAGATCCGCACGTCTGCGAACAATGAGCGCTCGCTCCCCACTGAAGGTAACGGAGAGGCTCCTTGGCAGTTGTTTGAAATAATTAAGCACAACATAGATGGCCTTTCGACTGCTAAGTGAGACGCAGCGCGAAAGGCATCTCCGTGGGGCCACCTCACTTGCAGGGCCATCGTCCCCCCAGCCCGGCTCGCCCAGGCTGGAAATCACCTCAGCCCCATTGAGGCTGAGCTTGGGGAGGGAACCATTCAGAAAGGCGCTCACCACCCCAGTCCGGGCTTGCTTTAAAATGGCTCCTCAGCTAATTCACTTAGGGCTCAGATCTGGTCTCACACCCGGGTGTGTGGAGAGGGCTCAGGCAGGGCAATGCAGTGGGAATTACGCCCTGCCTTCAACAGCACGGGGGCTGAGGAGCTGCGAGAGGAGGATGAGAAGCATGGATGCTACACCGGGGTTTCCCGGAGCTCGGCACGGGGAAGGCTGAGACAGGTTTGAGGCGGGTGCCAGGATGGGCAGGAGGGTTGGGCGCAGCCATCCGGCCGCGCTGCGCAGCGGGACTTGGCTGGACRAGAAGCAGCGCCACGTGGCCGCGGTGCCCACTGCCCAGCAGCGTTTGGGAGGTCCTGAGTCCTTGGCTGGGGGCAAAGCGGCCACTGCAGGAGCTCCAGGGGGAGCTCAGCCCTGTGCCTGGGGCAGCGGCCACCAAGGCCGGGGGGCCCTGCAGGGGCGGCAGCACTGCAGGACAAGGGACCGTCACCTCTCCATGCGAGGCCGCAGCCTCCCCCAGCGCTACCGCTGGGTCCGCTGCACGGACGAGCCCCTGCGTCCCCGCGCCGCAGCCTGACGGGCGCCCCTACCCTGCCTGGGGGGCTCAGCCTGTGGCAGCCCCGCTGCCCCTTCCTGCAGCTCCCAGCCCTGAGCGCCCCTCCAGAGGCCTGAGCCCCATGCGGCGCTCACGGGCTCTGCGCCCCCGTCCCCCAGCCCTGTGCACACCCCCCTCCAACACGCATCCCCCCCCGCAACACACACACCCTCCCTCCGCAGGGATGGGGCGTCCGAGCAATCCCGCCCGCCGGGCCCAGCCAGCGGGAAGCAGTGCAACGCGTCAGAAAAGATGGAAAAGGTGCTACCTTGGCAACTAGAGGAGGTGAGGAGGCAGCCGTGGGCCGGGGGCGGTCGCGCTGCCTCCCGCCGCCGGTACTCTCCTCGACTACGCGTATTCTTAAGCAATAACAACGTAATCCGTATTATCCACCCAAGAATACCCGTCACCGAAGAGAGTCAGAAAGCTGCTGCTGCTGTTGCTGCTGCTCCTGGAAGTGCTGCTCCGGGACAATAAATCCACAACTATAATTCCCCTCTAGAAGAAGGAGAATCCACAAGGGCTGCAGAGTAGTCTCRTTCCATATCCAACGGATGCGGTGCCTTCCCATGCTGTGGAGGCAAGGGAGAGCAGCAAGCGGTTACCCCACACGCACGCATCGCTCTGYTCGCCCGCCGCCTCGGCGGAGCGGGCAGGGTCTGGCAGGCACGGTGAAAGGGAATAAATCAGAGTAAGGCTGAGGTTACCTGCCGATTGTATGATTTCTTCCTCTGTGCTTCTCTGGCATCCTATTCCCTAGCTGCATGCTCCATCAATTCTCCCTGGGAGCCTGCAAGAGGTGTCACCCGCAGCAACAGATTCCTGTAAGAGAGATGCATGGTTAAGCACACAAATATTACAAATCTGTTTGCATAGGTGGGCTTGGGAGAGCGGCGGCGAAGCGGCAGCCACGCCTGGGAGACTTCTCGCGCGCGCGCTGCAAACGCACTGCACAAGTCCTGACTCACACTGACTCGGCGCGTTACCCACAGGAGGGAGGGCGGAAAGGAGAGCGGCAGAGAAAAAGAAAATCAAAGGAGCAGAAAAGCAGCGGCTCGGAGCACAGCGGAGGCTGCTCTGCCGGGCCACAAAAATCGAAGGCGAAGGAGGCTTCAAAGCATAAACCCCATGCGCTCGGCTGCCCGTGGGGCCCGAGACGGATGCCACGTCTGCTCTGCTACGGCCCCATGCTCCATGCAGGCACCTGCCCCATCCCGGCGCATATTCACAAAAAAAAAAATTTTAAAAAAATTAAAAAATAAAAAAAAAAAAAAAACCATCCCGGCGCATATTCACAAAAAAAAAAATTTTAAAAAAATTAAAAAATAAAAAAGGGAGGAAAATAAAATAGAAATAAAAAATCACCCCGGTAAATAAGTTCTTGGCGGGTGTCGCCGGCGGCTCGGCGCGGCACCCCGAACAGACCCGCGCCGCGGGGCTCGTCCCGGGGGCGGGGGCCGCTTTGTCTGGCGCTCCGCGCCGCGGGGGCCCCGCGCATTGTTCGCGGCGCGGCGGAAAGCGCCGGGGACGTCACGGCGGCCGCCCCGGCCCCGG
>PTEX01000331.1:577758-663612 GCA_003342815.1 Eudromia elegans | reverse complement strand
AAAAAAAAAAGGAAGAAAATACACATTCCCACTTAAAGATACCCTCCTCTCAAAATCTCCGGGCGCTCGCTGTCCGCCACCTACCCGAAATCACCGCCTGAAATCCACCTCTGCTGAAGCGCTTACCCTTTAAATCCAGGCTTCGAGCCGAGCTCCGAGCGCGTGTAAACCCAGGGAGGAGGCATCTGCGGGCGGCGGGAGCGGGCTCCGGGCAGCAGGAGCAGCCTTCCCTGCCGCCGCCGCCGGATCACCGCTCAGCACACCCCGGGAAGGGACCCGGCGCCGCCAGCCGCCCGTGTCGCGTTGCCTTCACACATCGGCGGCTGCTCCTGCTTCCCGTGTCCCCGGCGATCGCCTCTCAGATGAATGTGGGCTTCCAGAAGAGGAGTCGGGGGGGAGAGGAGGGAAAAAAAATCGCCTAATGCAATCAAATCGATCTGATCTACACCATCTGTCGCCTGCCACTACACACAAGCGTTAAAATAGGAAAACGGGAGACACTGACAGCTCAGGAAGGTTGTTCTGCAGAGTTCATTTTTAGCAGAGCATAATTGGGTATGGACAGCATACAGTTACCAAAGCTGCTGTTAACCATCCAGTAGAGGATCCCAAACATGCTAATGGTGGATTAATTGAGGAAGATCTGACGTGCAAGCTTCATAGTCTCTTATTCATGACTTCCCAACGGGAAAGGACCAATGCCGTGTGGGACTATGGTAACACAGAGTCAAAGAGCTGCTAAGAAAATGGCTCTGTGTTCATAGCACCTCTCTCTGATAACAAACATATGTCGACCAGAACCGTTTAGCAGGATGGGGGAAATGAAATTTTCTTAGCCGAGGTTAGCAATTCCCATCGCTTGCACTTAAGGACAAGTAAAAAAAATGGACTGCGGGTCTGAGGCGCTTTCGAGTGCCGGTCTCAGGCTCGCAGCTAGTGAAAGCAGGCGGCTCCTGCTCAGGCGGGGGATTAAACCCCAGATCTCTTACTTCTTACTGCAACCAAAGAGCATCCATAGCAAGTCCCTAACCATGCAGCGCTGCTAATTTCATCAAGAATGACGCAAGGTCGTTTTAATGCCAGGAACCCTTTTGACTTTTTCCAGCGGGAATGGCTTTTGGGCAAGACATTTCCGATCACTGAAATTTGACATAATCTCAGATAAATACGATTTAGTGGGGAGTGGGGGAGAAGAAGGGGGCGGCGAGTTGGGACGAGACGGAGCGTGCATGCAGACCCGCAAGCACCCCTGCTGCCAGCGCCCCGCTTCGCTCGCGCTCGTCCTCGCCCAAGAASGAGGCGGCAGAGCGGCCCGCGCGGCTCCCGGCGCAGGGCACGTGCGCGGGGCGCGCAGACAAAGTGCGCCCGCCGCGCGCCCCTCCCGCCTAGACGGAGCCCAAGAGGAGCCCCCGCTCCCGCTCCGCAACGCAGGGCGCGGCGCCGGTCGCTGTCCAGCCGCGCGGTGCTGAAGGCAGCGCCCAAGGAGGCCCCGCTGTCTCCCGAATGGGGACGCCCCTCGCTCGCCCCTCTCATTAGCGGGAGCGGCCGCGCCGGGAGCGCAGCCCCCGCGCCGGGGTGCGGCCGTTCCCGCAAACGATTAGCGTCGGGGGCGATTCTTGGATGCGGCCCCTGGAAGTTTGTGTTAATCTCCTCAGAATAAACCTAACAGTTACGAATTGCATTAGCCTTGGAAGCGTAGCCTAAAGACAAGCCAAACAATTCAGCCAGTCTTTTGTTTCAATACACATTCATTAAGCCCCGCCGCCTCCCTACCCCGCACCCCGGGTCCCGGCCTCGGGCCGAGCCCGGCGCCGCCGCCGCCATCCCCATCCACGGCCAACTATTGCCCTCTGCAGGTCAGGGCGAGCGCGCCGGGAGGCGGGGAGCCGCCACGCTTGGCCCCCTTCCCAAACAGCCCCAACTGCTGTGGGGTCGGATTCCTCCCCGCGATCCCCCCCGGGAGCGGCAGCGGGCAGCAGAGCGGCCCCGGGCAGCGGGCGGGCAGGCGCGGCCCCGACCCGCTTCTAGCCCCGGCCGGGGAGGAAGCAGGCAAGAAAAGGCAAGGAGCCGCTTCGAGGACTTACTTGGTTTCTTTCTCTCTCTCCCTCCCTCTCTCCATATGACTGCGGGAAGCTTCCCCGGCAGAGCCGGCCCTTTTCCTGGGTTTGCCGAGGAAAAAGGCAGGGAGCGGCACCAAACAGTGCCGAGCGCCCACGAGCTCGGCCGACTCCCTCCACTGGGAACTCATCTCTCTCACCGGGCTTAGCTCGCCCCAAGCCCTCAGGCCCAGGGCCGCCCCCGGCAGCGCCCCGCGGCCGGGGCGGCTCCACCTGCCGCCCTCACCGCWGGAGCGGCCACCCGCAGCCCGCTCTGCCCGAGGACAAGCGGTGCCGAGGCGAGGCAGCTGCCGGGGCTGAGAACTCAGCAGCCTCCGGGCCCAATGAATGGGCGCTGCTCCCTTCCCTTTTCCTCAGCGTCCCAGCAGAGGTTCATGCAGCAACCTGGGCTGCCTTTCCCCGCTCGCTGCCTGGGTCAGTCCTGCTCCCGTGGGCTCGTTGCGAGGCTTCGACGAGACCGGCGCGCGGGAGCGCCCTGCTCCGCACGGGGAGCGCCCTGCTCCGCGGCCTGCCCTCCCCTCGGGCCCCAGCGCAGGTGGCCGCGGCTGTCCCCGTAACAAGGCAGCCTGTTCGGACCCGCGCTGCGAGGCGGGGGCGGCCCCCCGCCCCCCGCAGGGGCGCGCGGACACTCGCTGCTCTTGTCCCCAGGCCGCCGCTCCCGCCGGTGCGCAACGCCCGCCGGGCCCGGCTCGCGCCCGCCCCGGTCCCCGCTCCGGCTCCGGTACCGCCCGGCCCGCGCCGCTCGGTCCGCTGCGGCGCGGAGCGGCGGCGCCCCCTGCCGGCCGCGCGCGGGGCCGCAGCCCGCGGGGCCGGGCGGGGCCGGGCGGGCGCAGGGGGACGGGACGGCGGCCAGAGGGTGCGACCGGCGCGGGGCCCTCGCTCGTCCCCGGCACGCTCCCCGCGGGGCTTGGGCCCGCACTGCCCACGGTCCCCGAAAGCCTCCCCTCCGCGGCACAGGACAAGGTTCCGTCTGCGTGGGGACGTGGAGCAGGGGAGAACACTGAGCGCGATGCCCACGGCTGGACTAGGAGCAGGGAGCCCGGCTAGCTGCCCCTGCCAACCTGCCCTGCCAACCTGCCCTGCCCTGCCAGGAGGCAAAGCACCGAGTAGAGCGAGCTCCTCGTGCAGAGCCAGCTTGAGAGAATTCCTCCTCCCTCTGACAGTGCCACTTGAGAGCCAGGAGGGATTACCTCACCTGGGAAGGTCAAAGTACATCTCAAGCACCATGTTATGGGATCATCAGGGAGATCCGGCTTCCTTGGGAGAGGAGCCCAAAWGACAAAACCTGACACACACATCAGGCCTGGGTACTTTCGTTCCTAGCACATCCCAAGGCGTTCCAGCTGTGAACTTCTGGTGTTATTTGGGAACACTGGACTGGGTGGCCTTTCATAAATGGATCAAGATCCATTTACTTTCCCTGGCCCTATTATTTCCCTTGGAAAGCTGTTGCAGAATCTCATAACTTGGCTTTAGATTTCCAGCCTACATTTATTAGGTACCCGTTTATACCCATTTGCTCTGATGCAAGTTTTGTCCTTGAACTTAATTAGTTTTGATATTTACTCCCCTTACAATGTACTGATACTCCTTCTCACCATTGCTTGTCTTTAAATCAAGCTTTTTAGTCCTGACTCCTAAGACAGGATCTTCATTTCCCTGATTACCCCAATATCCAGGCAACTTCTGAAAACTAGGTCATGACCAACACCTAGAAAATACGGTTTTTAGACGGGTTCATTATTCCATCCATTTTCAGTGTGAGCAAGACACAAGTACAGAGAATGATTAGCATAAGGTCAGACAAACCACAATTCTCCTGACTTCAAGTTCTTTCGCAATCTATCAGGGACATGAGTTCTGAAAGGCTTGTGGTTTATAACTTGGCATTACATCAATGTGCATTTATATACCTATATATCATCTTCTAGAGAGGAAGGATGGCCTTGTAGCTAAGGGGGTACATTTGAACTCCAGAGATTTGTGTCTAGAACGCTAGATCTGTCACAGACAAAMGATAAAACTTTGCCAAATCATTTAATCCTTTGCTACATTTGCCCATATTTAAAATAGGGCCAGTACTGCCCCTGTTCTCATCTCTTTCTTCCTGCTCTACCTGCTCCTGTCACCCCTCTCACGTTGAGTGAGTGATCTTCTCTCTTCTTCCAGCGCCTGAGCTTTGAAGTTTTTCCAAACACACCTGAACTTGCAAGCTGATAGTTAAAAATAACCGCTAGGCTCACAAAATCTATTTCAAGGATCTATCCTTAACGCCGTTAGTCAGTAAACACGCTTGGAATTGCAAGTCCTGAGATCTGCAGCCCATAATCCGCAGATTATATTAAAACATGTTCTGGGTTACCAAACTGTAACAAGCAGTAGCCATCGCTAAAATTGGATAAATTCACATGCAAATATGTCATCCTGACTTCTTATTTTTGAGTCTTTGCATGGTCAAAGACAGACTCAGAGCTTTATGGTTGTGCTACGTTATTTAAACACAGATGCTCACAGAGAGCCTTCACAGGTCTTCACTTCAGAGAGCGATTTTTGATCAGCTAATGCAGCATTGAAACTGGCCTAAAAATGGCAGCCCTGGCAGCTCCCTAGCTGGAGGTGGGGTAATGAGAAACCCTGCTGCTGTCCCTGTGCTGCAGGCCGGCCAGGAGGCTGAGCCTGAGCGCAGAAGCAGAGAGCACCGTTGAGCTGGGGTGAGCTGGTGATATTTATGGGAGTAATTATCACAGAGAAAAACTGGAAAAATATGATTACAGCAAATTGTACCTCTCTCCGATATGTTCTTCGTTGTTAGAAATAGCTCAGCCGAGACGGAAGCAATATGAACACTAGCCCGGGAGCATCGGACAGTGCCTCCCTGGAGGCGGAGGCCATGGGAGCCTTGGAGCAGAGCAGGCTGCAGCCCGGCACAGCAGCGCGGGGTGTCAGCACCTCGCGCCTCCGCCTGCCTCACCTGCCCTGGGAAACCCGGGCACAGAGGGAAGGGGCCGGCGTTCCCGGGCACGCCATTCCCACACACGCGGTAGCACTATGCGCTCCTGCTGTGGGGCGAGGAGGCTCCGTGGACAGCAAGGGGCAAGGGCACACCGGGAGTGCAGCCGGGCTGGGAGCTGGACGAGCCAGGTTGGGGCAGCTGAAAGGAGCCTCCAGAAACCTCCAAACCTCCAAACCTCCACGGCACACGGTCCAAGGCAAACGCCGGCTCTGCAAGCCGACCTGCGGGGAGAGGTTTTCACCACACTCCTGAGCTAGTGTTTTCCATGCTCCATGCAGCTAACAACTCGCCCGTGATTCAGGTTTTACAAACAATGACCAAGGCTTTTTAAGAAAGCAAAACATCTCTTAGTAAAGTAAGAAACAGCTCTCATTTAAATGTACCTACCCCATGGATCAGATGCATCAAAGAAGTTCTGCAGCCTGCCCGAGAGCTCTGTAGGTGTTGTCGCTACTCGCAAACTCTCTGTGAGAAGAATTATAAACGGTATTTACCTTTTAATTACACAAAACATCTTGCAAATTAAACACATGCTCTTGCACATCAAAAATTAGTTAGCATCCATTTTTATTGTGCATCCTATGGCTCTCTGACAGCCTATTGAGTCCACAGCCAAATCTGAACACACATTGCTGCTTCCCTTTTCCCTGCATTTTGTGCATTGTGTGCTAGATTTTATCACATCTGAGAGGGGAAAAACAGTCTATAATTGACTGTGAGTACTTAATCAAACCTCCTGCTAATATTCTTTTTTTTTTTTTTGGCTTAAAAACAACAACAACGAAGACTCACAAAATATATTGGTGTGTCCTGGCAATGGCAAAGAGGCAGTTTTGGACACTTGTGTGACATACTTCATATTATCTTACTTAGAAATTTGACAGTGACTGACAGAGCACCTTAGAGGGATTTAAGAAGATGATGAAGGCAACAAGCTTTCACATGAATGCAGAGTCTAGTTCCTAATAGATACACATTTCTTTTCACATGCCTCCTTGTAATTTGACATTTATAATTCACCGTAGTGCTGAATCTCTGTCATTCTCTCACTGTCAAGTTCTCCATACGCGGATGTTCACATGCTTCCTAATTAGCGTATGTATCTGAACATTTAATTCCAGCCTCTCTCCACCTTATTAGGCAGTCACATATTGATCCAGTTTAGTATCAACAAATCCTTTTGGTAAAACACACACAGTTGTAGGTTGTTCCTCTCTCTAAAAGGGTCTTCTAGCTGTAAATATGTTTTAAACCATGCAGAAATATTAATTCATAATGGAATTTAAAATAGGCAAAAACAGTTAAGCACTGGAAAAACGCTAGCCCTTATTCTATGCTGAACTGCATCTCTTAGTGCACCTCGCAGCTCCTCGCAGGGGCTCCGAACGCCTTGCTGGAGACGTCGATGCAGCGCAACACTGATGAACACTCAACCTCCTTTCTGCTGGAGGAGCAGCACACAGATATCGACAAACCTGCTCCAGGCAGGCTAAGGCAGCAGGCAGGCAGCTACGGCTGCAGCGCCGAGCTCTCGGCGCCCGCTCCGAAGGCCACCTGCAAGTGAAATCAGTGCAGCCCGAGCCGCGCTCACGGGCCTGACCTGCGCCCACGTGCACGGTGCCCGGCCCGCCCGTGTGCGGGGCTGCCCCTTCATCGTGCTGAGGCCTCGCGTGCCCCAAATGACGGCCCTGCAGCACGGTGTTGAAACAGGCTGTGAAAGACACCCTGAGTAATGGTCAGCCTAATGCTGAAGTCAGGTGAAGTGTCTATTCCACGTGGTGGCTTTGTTTCTGCAGCTGCGGCAAAGGCTCTACTGCAGCAAAGCACAGAACACAGAAGAAATAAGCTGGTAGTTACTGCTGKGGCAGAATTAAACTAGTCCCTTTTACCTGGATGGGAAAGGATAACTTAAGAAGCAATTCGAAGCAGACTTTACATGGCTTTCCGCTGATTAGAATTACGTTTTAACACAAACATTGGCAACCATTTGAAATGTTCACGATGCAATTCGTGGTTTAGACAGATACCAGGTTCATTCTGAGAAGAAAACCCAATACTAGTAATGAAAAATTCACCCATACAGTTTAGAAGAGCCATCGGTAATGTTAACAACCACTTTAGAGAGAATACAGACACAGATGTTTACCCAGGATTAACGCAAGAAGTGGAAGAAATGCAACTTATTTTTGCCACTCTAGTCTGAGCAATTTTTTCCAAGTGACCTTRATGGTGCTAATTTGAGGTTTACCTCAATACCTCTTCAAATGTCTTCTGAAATACTTGAGGCTATTGTAGCACCTATTTAAAAATTAGTCTGACAAAAAGATCTTCTGGCAAATATAAATAAAATCAAATGGCATTCACATTTCTTAAGCAAAAATGTAGACCAAGGGGCTCAAGTTGATTATGCATTCTAAAATAAAAAGAAAATACATGAGTTATGTTTTGTATTTATATTCTATTTATCCTTCATGTTAATCTGCAGAAAATAATGAGTAATAGAACTACAACTGAGTTACAGAAATTCTAGCACTACGGTGGAAATCCCAGCTCTCTTCTAATTTCTTACTTGGGAAAAAATCCTACTCGCTCCATGAGGATTTTGAGCCAGCAGAAGCTGATTAATGATTTTCCAATCCATTGCCTGGGTCACAGGCGTCTTTCGAAACAAAGCAAGTACGTGAATTTCCCAGATTTTTTTGATGGCAGCGAACGCGAGCTGGAGCGTTTCCAGGAGCCGGGGCGCGGGCGCCGTGGGGCCGGCGCTGCCCAGCAGCGGCCAAGGCGGCTCCGGCCTGGCAGGTGTGAAGCCCGGCTTGCCGCTGGTGGCAATTCGGGGTCACGTTGTGGAGCGAGCTCGGCGCAGGGCTCCTCTGCGCCAGGATTTCTGCTCGGTGCTGGGAGCGACCAGGGCCACGGCCGCCCGGGCGGCCAGGCTGGCACCGCGGTGCCCATGTGCTGCCGCTGTGCTCCGGGCCCGGYGCCACGCGGCTGCCGCTGGCCCTGCGAGCTGTGCGCTCGCGTGCCTGCACGCCCGGTACACAAGGGGTGCTGCAGCACCGAGTCCCTGCCACGAGCATATACGGCGCTCACTTTGATATATATCTTCTATTTTCTGATCCAATTACTTTAGATCAGCCCTAAGTCTTACAGCTAAACAGTTTGTCCAAAGGGAAAGTACCTATTTACAGGCTGGATTACGAGCTTTAACAAAAGGAAAGGCAAAACGTGATTCATTTACTATGTAAGAAAAAGAWTTTCTTTGTATTTTATCGCTTGCCAGCATCTTCCAAATCTTTTTCCTTTCTTCTTTTCCCCTCCAAATGGAAAGTGGAACAGGGGAGGGTTCCCTTTTCACAGCAGGGATCAAGAAAATAAAGCAGTGTACTGGGCAAGTCTTGCTTTTTGCCTCTAATGGCTTTACGTCTGCTTCGCCCCTCAGGGCTCCTGGCAGCGTCTGTGTCGAGCTGCAAGGGCGCACGTGGCCTCGCCAGAGCCTCTCCCAAGGCTCTCCTTGGAGGCGCTGCACACGTGGGAGCGGGGCCGACCTGTGCTCCGCGCCGCACGGCAAGTGCCAGGCCCAGCCTCGCCCAGGCCCGGCCATCCCCACCGGACACTGAGTCTCTGCCTCTGCAGCAGCAGCAGCGAGACAGAGGGCTGGGAAAGGATCCCTGCAGCGTTTGGATTCTTTATTTTTGCACAGCCCTAATCAAATGCCAAGGGCCCTGGCCCCTTCTCCCACCCTCTGGTGAGACTCCTCTGCTCCAAGCTCCCTCTCAGCAGGCAAATTCAGCTGATTTCCTGCCTAAAGACCCTCTTTAGTGCACATTTCRTTCCCAAACACCTGCGTAGGAACCATCCTGGGCGAATGATCCTTCACTACATCTGGCCTGGGAGATGGATAACACCACCATGACATCTCAGGGTGGGTTTCATCTATACGGACACGTTCGTGATGCAGCAATTCATCACGTCAGCCAGCATTTTTCATTAGCATGTCAGTGTGGGGAGGATGCATTGATGGGTTTAATGGCATTCATTTCTCATGGGTGCCTGTTTGGTTCATCCTCCTTGCATGCTCTCGATTAACTGAATTACCATTGCAGAGAATGACAAGAATTTCTTCCACATTTTTCCAATTTTTCCTCAATTCCTCACAACATTGGCAAGGATTTTCAAGGCATTTTGTGCTTATCTGTAATATGGGGCTCCAAGAAATCATGAATAAATGTTATTTAATAGCCCTAGCAGGAGCCTAGGACACGGATACTGACCTTTCTCCCACCTAATCTCTTTTAATGGCTCATTACTGTTGTGGCTTTTGGTCTCTTGCTCGCTCTCCCATTTGCTATCAGGCCCTGAGAAATGTTGGATGCCCAGTGCTGTGTGATGTTGCGTACGGTGGAAATTCAGCAGACAAATACACTTGACTGCAGTGACAGGGATTTGCTCTGCAGACTCATCAGGCTCTTGGGTTGGGTGCCCTCAGGTGTCCCCAGGGGCCTTTTCCAGCTTCCACTACAGTTAAATGCAACAGCTCCTGCTTATCCCAGAGGAGCAGAATCAGGYCCAAAGAGAGCCTCCATCTCTTTCCTTTGCTTTCCTCGAGCCAAGTATGAAGAGTTCCCTGGCCAAGGTTAGCTCTTTTCCCAGCAACAGTAMGAAAAATCCTTGTTTTATTACACATTTCCCTTATACGGAAAGATATTACTCATGCAAGCCCATATAATGCCTTCCCGTCTTCCTTTTTGCAAAGTCTCTTTTGCTTTCTTGCAAAACAAGAGGACCCATTAGTGTTTTTAAGTGGTCACAGGTAAAGCAAAACAAGGTAGTGCAATCCACATTAAATCAATATTATAGTGAGGGATGAATTCAACTTACCCATCGGATATTTTATCAGAAAAATTATTAAAATTCATAGCTTAGAGGTGTGAATGCTTCTTTAAGAAAGGTACTTATGTTATCCCCAAAATAGCACCAGCACCATGTGATGTTCCAGTTGCTATGGTTACCACAAATTTGTTATTTAATAGCAAAGAAAATAGATGCACAAAACATGCTAATTATAACTAGTACAAATTTTTCTAAATGTTTTATATGAATATGCATGCATGTTTTATGCATAAGGAATAGGAATGCCCTTTTTCAAATCATTCCGTAAGTTTTTAGGGGTATTTCAGCAACTCACTGGGAAGTACATTGTGCAGCTCACAACAACAGAGAGAAAGGAGACTGAAAAATTGAAGATGGGCAATTTGTCTAAACCACTGTTGTTCAAATAGCATGAGATTTCTGAGAACCAAATATATCTGGATCTATGGAATCCTTGTACATTTCCGTCTGCATTTGGTTTTATTTCTCCTCTTTCCTGCGCTGAAAGGATTTCATTTCTGGACTGAAGTCCCTGAGAAACAATTGCAGACAGGTTTCAAGTGAAGCTGCCTGTTATTAGGCAGGAATGTTAATGGCACTGGTTGCAGACACTGAAGCACCCTGTTGTCACTGTCAGAGCCGATGCTGTGAGAAATGAGTGTGTAAATCCCCTGTGCATGAAGCTCTGAGCAGGGCTCACATGGAGAGTCTGGGGGCTCTCATCTGCACAAACAGGGAGAGGGGCAGCACCTCACAGGGGCCCCTGACTGTGAGCACAGCATGGAAAGATGGTGCCTTTGGCCCGCTGCACATTGCAAAGAGAAATGCATGGATTTGGTTCTGCTCTTGGGCATGCGGAGGAAAGGTGTGTGCATGCTGGACACGAGGTACATGAGAACAGGATCTTGCAATTCCCTTTGTGTTGCTCGCCAGATGTTCCTAGGGATACATCGAAGGGACACAGCATGCAGTGCTCAACGTGCTGGAGTTATGGAAGCTGCAGGCTCCGTGCAGTCCTGGGAGGAGGGCAGAGAATTCCCACTCCTTGGCTCGGCCCCTCTGGAGACACATGAAAAAATCTCTCAATTTAGCTGCAAATATATGGCTGTGAGTTGCGGTGAAAGAGCTGCTGGCTCTGGGCTGCCATCGGAGCACGGTCCAGGCTGGGAGCTGCTGCAGGAGCATCCCAGTGTGCAGATCCAGTATGGATACTGACGGCCTGGTGGGTTTCTCACTTTTGCACTCAAAGCACTTGTGAGTTGGTAGCTGTATTTTAGCTGCTGCAACGTGTCAGTGATATTGACTGAAAAAAACCTTCTCCATAGCTTGCTGTCATGCCGTGATTGATATCAGCTGTAACAAGATAAAATRTTATGGCACCATAATTCTGTTTGATGCAAGGTAGTCTTTGATCTTTTACCATTTTGCGAAGATTATAATATATACTTAGTTTGATAAATAATACCCTTTCACCAGAGTCACAGAAAGTGGAAGGTAAATTGGAAGGTAAACTTCTTAAACTTCTCTGGTGGAGATGTTTATGATTTGAAAGCAAAAGGCTAAAGAGTAGGAAAAAACTCCCATCGACCTACTTATACACAGATATAAATAATAACAATATAGTGGTCTACTATCTTTTTTGGCTGCCCTTTGTGTATGCATGGGCATAGCACCAGCACAGGCAGCTCCGACTATGGCTGAGGTGCTGCAGACCTGGCAGCAGGAGCAGCAATAAGAGGAGTGCTGGGCAAATAGCAGCTGAAAAGCCTACACAGAAGAGGAGACCTACGTTTTCAAACTGGAGTTAAAGGAATTCACTCCCGCTCAATTACTCCCTGCTGAACGCCTTAAAATGGGTGAGGTGCTTCAGGACGGAGGGAGCCAGGTGCACGGAGCCTCTTGCGCGCTGCAGGACTGTGAAATGAACCTCTCTGACTGAACCACAACTAGCAGTCAGAGCAGCAAATCCCCAGCATGTCTGCTTGCCTTCACCACTTGAAGCAAGTTGGGAATTAAGTTTTCAGGTACCTTCCTAGAGATGCTCTGGATGATCTCAAACATGTACTTCATTGGATTTCGTCCACTTTTTAATATGAATAATCATGACAAAAATGAGCAAGCAGCAGCACCACAGCCAGGAGGAAATGCTCTCGTCAGGTAGCCACTTACTGAAACGTTTTAGCCAGCTGGTATAGATATGACTGTCATCAGGAAATGAGAGTCATGCTCCCATCTGCAGTGCTGAGGCACAGAAGGGATGGCTTGGGGCGTTCCTGGAGTGGGACGGGGGCAGCTCTGGCCTTGGTGCGGTGGCTTTGCTGCTGCTCTGTGCGGCTCCAGCCCGTGGGCTGCAAGGGCAGAGCTGCCTGGGCAAAGCAGGGCGGCCACCAGGCACACATGCCGAGGCTCCCCAGCCGTCTGCGGGCACTGGCATCCCGACGGCCCCACGAGATGCTTGGCGTGGCCAGAGCAGGATGTAGCATGGAGGCTGCTATTGCCTCCCATGCAAACGTCTGTTTCGCTCTGTGCTTAAATGATTATCTGTCATTGATTTGTGTGCCTACCTCGAAGCGCTTCAAGCTGTTTTCAATTATTCTGCCCGTGATACAATGCAATCCTGAGGATTAGCCATACAGAGTGCCACAAACCACCTCGCAGCAACGGAGTCGTAAACTGAAGAGGATGGGAAGGATTTTAATGGGAGATTAAAGGGAAGAAGTGACTCGCTGCGTGAGAGAAAAGAGGGAGTCTGCAGGCTTTGACTGCAGGAGAGCTCCTTTGCGGTGCCTCCGAGGGCACTGAAGATCCCGGGTTAATATAATAATTCTTCTTTCCTTATCTTGCAGATTTCTGGTAATGATTCCATAATGAGGGTTGTGTTTAAAAAAGGGCTTAAAATGAAGCATATGTTCTGCCTCTGCTTCAAGAGGAGACGGGGAGCTGCAGCGTAATGTCGCACAGGGCTCGCTTCCCCGCCTGTGGCTTTCTCCAGCTAACTTTTGTGTGGATTCTCTTCCCGTAGGTTTAATTGAAAATCCTCACCTTTGGAGAGAAGCTGTATCATTCTTTGGCATCCTCGCTTCGACCTGTGCTGATATTTTGAAAGCAAACAGTGTTCCTCTACACCAAATCCGATGAAATGAGCTGAAAGAGCGCGGCTGCACGGAACGGTTTCGGGGCCCTGTGTTATTGCTGCTGAGCGGGAGCTGTTCAGACATGATTGCTTCTACAGCCCATTCTTGTGCACTGCCCTCCTAGCCCTGAYTTACAGGGCTTGGACGCACACAACCCTCATGGGCCTCAGCCACATGAGGCCTCAGCTTTCTGCCAGGCTGGCAGCACTAAGCACTCTAGAAAGGTGCAAATACAGCTGTGCTGCTGCAATACAGAGGCCTGGGCTGTGGTTTTGCTGAAGTAGCTGAGCCCCAAATTATCCACCGATAACAGGGAGAGCCTCCGGCACAGGGGTGGAAGTAAAGGTTGAGGCAAAATCCAGGCCAGGCAGGAGGGACCGGCATGTGCCGCTTTCCTGCACGAGGTGTGGAAAGCGCCTTTGGGTGCAGGCCAGGAGCTGGGCACAAGCTACTAGCCCCGGTCACCGCGAAGCAGCAGGGCTGGAGGTGCTGCACGCGCAGGGTGCAGGCTCCGCGGCTGCCCCCATCCCGTGGCCTTTCACAGGGGCACGGCCAGCACGCTCCCACGGCGGGCAGGACACGAGAGCGCCGCGGCCCCGCGCTCTGCGCGCTCCCAAGGCCCTGTGACGCCAGCACTGCCATGGGACTGGCTGCAAAGTAATTAACGACATGCACTCATACAGGAGCCGTTTGCACCAGCACCCACCAGGTGGGAATGCAAAACTCCTATTGAATACCTAAGAACAGTCATTAATATTCTGACTTTAAACCAATTTAAATATTTGCACCTTCGGAGCACCGAGTTGAGATGAATAACGCAGAGAAGCACACTCGGATGGACTAAATCCTCTATGGATTTTATCAATACCGTGAGTAGAGAGAGAGATAAATTATTTGTCTTGGCTATATATGTGTGTGTGCGTATGTGTGTGTATGCATTTGTAGCAGATAAAATCAAATATGCTATCACTATCTGCACTGTGCTATGTATATTTTAAAACATTATGAGTGGCTAGGTACATAGACAGCACTGGTTTACAAGAGATAGCATCATTAATTTCCACATAGCTATATGTTTTCATGGGCTTTTCAACCTTTTAATATTAAGTAAAGTAGCAACTACAGCACTCTTTTATGTCCCTGGTAGTATCACAATTTTTAAATTTTCTATTAGAATTGAAGGAAACGCAGTGGCACTAAAGAGCAGCAAAGCAAAGCAAGGAGGAGTTTGATTTTCTTGAGCTGAGCTCACCAAGGTGAAATGCGGGCCCCGGTGCTGGGCGGGCTGGGCTGTGCCAAGGGCTCCCCAGGGCAGGTGCTCGGGCCAAACTTCTCTGGGAGCAGGTCCGGGTCCAGGAACGGGTTCGTGTCTGGCGGCCGGAGCCATGGCTGCCAGAGGGAGACCCTTCCCGGGAGCACTTTGCTGCCTGCTGGTGGCCTGGCAGGCGCTTCCTTGCTAATCTTAGCTGCCGGGCATCGGGAAACCTGGTGCTAATGTGGAGTGCTAATTTGTTTCTTCTGGAGACAGTTGGCTCACCTTATACAAGAAACCTTTTATTTATGGTTCTAGGCCAGCATTCAAAAATCTGTCAGATCACTTTAATCTGCTGCATTCAAGCAAATTCAAATAAAATAAGCAAGTCTCCAAAGCAAGGCTTAGCTCTAATACCCAACTACTGAATCTATGTGATCAATAAAACACCAGAGATATCTGCAGGAGCTGTCGCGGAGCCGAAGTAGCTGAGTCCCAGGCAAAGGCTTCRTACAAGAAGGCTTTTCCCATGGTTGACCATGTCCTTATAAGCAGTTTCAACTCATTCTCTGACATTCAGTAATAAGCTCTGACGGAGCTCACCCAAATTTAAAATAAAGGCTGAAGTGTCTGCACAGGACAATGTTAAAAAACACAATGTGAGACAGGATTTATAATCGGATGCTATCCGGTTGCCTTATCATAGAGGCATTCGACAACTGTTTTCCAAAAGAAGAAGGTTGAGAGCAGCTGCTTTTTAGTTATCTTGGTTAGCATTAAAAGAGAAACAGTCTGAATTATAGAAACAATTAGGTAAAGAGACACAAGCAAATAACTCATGTAGATCTTGGAAATTCATTTGCAAAAGCATTTTATAACTTGTTAAGAAATTTCTCTGAACTTCCAAGAAGCACTATCTAAACATTTATGTATAAAAATTCACCACTTGCCCACTTACCATTTATAAGTAACTTTTTTTTTTTTTTTTTTTTTTAATAGAGCCTAAAATGTTATGTCCATTGCCAAAACAGAATTCCCTGAATGGAGATAAATAATCCCCTGGTTGTTTTGACATCACTGAAAGGGCTGGTACTGATGTAACAAAATAAACTGTGGAGATTTATCTTAGTTTGCAAAGTCTGCCGGCTTACTAAGAAACACAGCACGAAAAAACAGAGCTGGGCAGGGCCTAGGGAGGCACGATAGGAGCGACGCAGCAGCAGACAGGAAAAGCATGGCCTAATGGGAAGCAGATTAGAAATCTACAGTATTTTGAAAGGATGCAATTAGCATGCGTGTGTAAGATCTCAAATCAAACCTCAGGCTACCCTGCTCACATCTGTGTTGGAATAAAACTGATGATGCCAAATATTGACTAAATACTGAGAAAAATGACGGACGGCAGTGCTGAGCTAGGAGAGAGATGAGCACAGAGGATAAGACACAATACACGGGACAGGGACACAGAGCTGGGACACAGACTCTCTCTGCCTGAAGCAGAGGGGCCAGCCCAGGCTGGGCGCTGCTCCTGCTGCAGACCTGTGTGATGGAGCGGGTGGCAAGAGGAGGGAATCATGGGTTACAGCTACGGCACGTGAAGAGCGCAGGGAATGAGGTGAACTCAGGAACGAGACCAGCCTGCAGGCTGTACAACCTCATGGGATACCAGCTGGAGAGACAGCAGAAAGGAATTGCCAAATATGTCACTTGCCCACGTTCTCCACACGGATGCCAACGTGTTGAGTATTGCCAGCTCCACGCAGCGAGCAGAGTCTGGGCTGCGCGGCCGTCACGCTGCGCAGGCAGCAGCTCCCCAGAGCCGCCACGGGCCTCTCCCAAGCAGCAGGGCTACAGATTGACTTGAACTCTCATAAAAACATCAGAGACATCTCGGGCTAATGCCTAAGTATATGCATTTCACAAAAATTGTTTGGTCTGAGAGGTATTTGCAGAATGATATGTGTTTYAGAAAAGTGTTGAAATTGAATGAATGATGTGCAAAATGGAAAAATCTCTGCAGGTTTTACTTGCTGCATCCCTATTTGAAAGGTAGCTGGTTCCTATGATATATTTAATGGGTGTCATTCTTTTTTAATAAGTCTGAACAAAACAGTTAATAAATCCTAAGTGCCTCCTACATTATATCTATAATTCTTGGCTTTCACTTTTTCCTCAGCAGTTTTGGTATTATTCTGGAAACTCGTGGCATTCTCATAATTCTCTTTAAATAACGATCTGTGTTTCAGGGTTTGATTCAGATAGCACTGAAGTGAGTTTTCTGCACATGCGACTGTGCCATGTCTGCTGATGAGTCACGTCTGATCTGCACCGAGATGAACTAAATCATCCTCGGTAGCGCGTGACTCCAAGTAGAGCACCCACTAATCCAGATTGCTGATAYGGGTTTCTATCACTATCAGTTTGGAGGATGCCACTCCAGTTTGGTTTCCATGGAGATTGCTATGAAACATATTAATTCACCATCTATCGGTTCCAAAAAGCATCTCAAAAAGTTCAACACCTCCGTGCAGTTAACGGGAGCGGAAAAAGGAGGAGGAAGCTCAGCATTCTGCRGCAGGGACAGGGAGCACTCTTTAACAAATGGTCACCTTTGCCACGGTTTAGGGAAATCTCTGGATGAAGACAGCTTGTATAGCTGTGCACTTGGAATAGCTTTCGTGGGAATTTTACCTTTTCCTACTTAGAAATTTTTAACACTTTTCTCCTGCTGCTTTCAGGTGACATTGCAAAATATCCCCAGCATTCCTTAAGTAAAGCAAAACAGCAAAATGATCTATTAGCTGAATTTTTGTATGATTTCACTTTATATTTACAATGCACTTTATGGTATCAGATCTTATCTTTAAGATGAAAAATTAATATTTAAAATTCTGCTTTATGGATCAAAGCATCTATTGCTTGTTTGTAATGAAACACTTTGACTCTTACCTTAGTTTTGTGCTCAGCCCGTCCAAGAATTCAAGTGTTTCATTATAAGAGAAGTGGGAGATGCTTTGATCTAGAAAATAAGATGCTTAAAATGTGTACTTAGTGGCTGGCAAAGTTAATTATTCAAATAACAATAGAAACATAAAAGTTGAACACAATCAAATAGCATAATATTAAATCAGTCATTAAAAGGTGCGACTTGATATATGCCATGCCATATAGTTATACTGATAATATCAATAAAGAATAACACTTTACATTATCATTATAACCATGAGTGCAAGAGTTTAAAGGGCTTATATATCACATATATTAGGCAAAATAAAAAGATACAACACGAGCCTAGGCCCAGAGACAAAAGTGGGATACAGAAGGACAGAGAGTGGCTTGCTGGGGCGTGCGGGGTGAGAGCCGCAAAAGATCAGGCCGGCGGCTGCAGGGGAGGAAAGGCAGCCCAGGGAGGCGGCTGCAGGGGGGCTGCGTGGTGGCTGCCAGGCGCTCAGCACAGGGGCCTCGAGGCAGGGTGCCCCTAGGGCGCCCGGCAAGTGGGCAGGGGACCTGCCACCCACCTCCCTCTGCTGTTGCTGCTAAACACCTGCTAGTACCTGGAAGTGGAAACATCTGTGACAGGGCGCAAAAACGAGGACAAATAGGTTACACTTGATGCAATACAGAAAGAGGAGCTAGAGGAGGGAGACAGAGAAAAGGGGAACTTGATGGGCTAAGAAAAGAGCATTTCCAGCATCATTTTAAATGGGTACCAAAAGGCTAAGCTTGCATTTGTCAATTCTGGTAAAAGAATATGTTGCATTAATTGAGACATAGAGGTGAAGAGCCTGGGCAAGGATTTCAGCCGCATGATGGTGAAGAAAGGAGCTTTGCTGCCGATGCTAAGCAGGAGGGCCTAGGATTAGGATGTCGGGTGGAAGTGAGGAGCCTGGAAGAAAGGCCTGAGTCCGAGATGACACACAAATTAGGGGCCTGAGCGACGGGCGGGATGGCAAGGTTGTCTGCGGTGATCAAAGCGAGGAGGAGCGCGGAAGACATGGAGTGGGGAAGATTAAAAGTCCTGTCTCCGCCATGTGGAGCTGGGGTTGACAGACAGTCGACACGCGGTGTCAGGGAGACGAGCCCAGAGCTGCAGCCGGGCAGAGGAGACAGGCCGCAGCGCGCGGGTAGAGCTGCTCGCTGTCTGCCCGGGGACAGCGGCTGCCCTCGTGGCTGTGCTGAAATTACCCAGGCACGCTGAGCGGAGGAGACGGAGCGGGCGGAAAGGACCAAGAAACGGTCTGTGGAATTGTCGCAGAAAATAGCAGCGCTAGGGACAYAAAGGGGGGTTACATTAACACATAGGCATAAAGAATTAAATTTCAAAATTACTTTTAGTTTGAAATATTATTTCATCTTTTTAAATGCTTTTTCCCAAAAATACCTTTTTTTTTTGTTTGCAGAAAATGTCATCAAAATCACTGCAATCTCATGAATACATCAATTTTGTCAAAAATAGTACTTTCCAGTGGAAAAATGTTTCAATAACAACAACAAAAATCGAGCAGTTTACTTCAACTCTGAACATAGAATTTACTACTGTCAAGTAAGATTTCATTATCAAGCTGCATTAACAAGAATAGAGGGGTTTGTTGATTCTGTGGTAATCAATCCTGTTAGAGTTATCACTGGATTTCTCTTGGAACCTGAACACAAGCATTTTTCATTCTTGTTTTAGATTTTCTTGGTGACTGTGCAACCAACATAGTTAAGGGCATAAGAAAATCTAAAATATGCTAATTTGAACAAATAAAATTATTAAATGACAGTAAATTTATCCATGAAGCTTTCTTGGCTCTGAATAAACATCAATGACTCTTATTTAGTGGACTTTAATGAAATGCAGATTCATCCAGATATGAATTAATTTTAAAATTATGTCAGAGAAAGGCGGTCTCATATTTACCTGGCTTCATTTGGTATAAGCGTTTCTAAACATTCATCAAAATAAAAGCACGTAAGCCTAACAGAGCCAAGCGATGCCGAGAATGAAATCAGGCAAAATCRTAACGCTCCAGAAAAAAGCCAGCCCCCAAACCAGCAGATCCTGAGCTGCAGCCTCCCAGAGTCCTGCATAAAACCGCTCAGCTGGTACCTGCCACTGCTTATAAATCACGCACACATCTTGTAGGCTTCCGCGTGGGACGGACAATAAAAAGAGATTAAGGTGCTTAATGAGGTGGGATACTTCCTACTAACCGAAGCCTGTCTTCACTTCTTTCCCGCACTCTTTGGGATATTATTTTATTTCCTTTTCCTCCCATCTATTGTCATTTCTCTCACTAACAAGAGCCCTGCTTTTCCTATCGAGGGATGTGATTAAGTACAGTACAAGGCACACACAAAGTGTCCATCTTCCCCTTTCTAGTGCGGACACGTGCCCTCTGTACAGCATTAACATGCTAACTGCGCTTCTATCTCCACATACGTCCACAAGCAGCTCTAATGGGGCAGCGATACAGCCCCAAAGTGCACATATTTGGCAAAAATCTSCATGAATTAGGTTAAAATGGGAGCGGGGCAGAGGCCATCCCTCCGCCAGCCCAGGTGGCTGTGGCAGGGGCAGCCCTTGGGGCTGGCACACGCTGTCAGCGCCGCGRCACACACAGTGTCATGTAACCCACGTGGTTAATAAAACGACAAAATAAAACTTGAATTACCACTCTCGGCTGTGGTTTGCTGGAGCATTCATACATTTCTGGGACTATTGAAGTCATTCAGCCTTTGCAGTCATGCCTCACAACGCACCCAATGTATTATTAATGTCCCAGTAAAGCACACCCTGTTGTGTCTTAATGCTATGGCATAAGATGCCTGAAAAAGTAAACAGCTATGTAAAGCAGAAAGTGGTGACTGTTAGGGAGATGAATGGGGGGACATTAGCGCTTCCCTCACCGTGCCTGTGGCTCAGTCACTCTCAGCAATGCCTCTGTAACATTTTTCTCTGTATATTCTGCAGAGGGTTTTTTCCTGAGTGTTTCTAWGCATGTATTATTTATAAACTACTGCTGCTCTGCATGATGCTTCATGGGTAAGTAAAGGAAACATTTCCTGCCCTGAGGAGCTCACATTTATTACTGCCGGTGCCGCGGAGGCGCACGGGGTTGAGCGGGGCCGAGGGGCCGTGGCGCTGCCTGCGCTCTGCCCCGCTGCTAGCTCGAGCCCGCACCTCGCACAACACGCCCTGCCCCTCTGACACACGGCCTCACACAGCAGCAAGCTGCCCCAGGACACTGCCTGCAGCCTCCTCTCCCCCACAACGGCCGCGGACCCTGAAAGTCCCCTGGCCCTGGCAAAAGGGGACTTTGCAAAGCAGGGAGCAAAGCAGACAGCACAAGCAAAAAGCCTTTTTTTTTTTTTTTTTTTTTTTAAATGTCAGAATGAGTTCTCGCAAGGTTTTCAAATCTCCTGCCACCTGCCACTTCCCAGCTATTTTTGCCTTGGCTAAAATTTATTGACTCTGACCCTAATTTGCTAACAGTTTTGATTCCCCTGAAATGCCATCTATCTTCCACAAGATTCACTGCTTCCCGCACAGCGGTGCCGGCTCGCTGCTCTGCCCCGGAGCGGCGGCCCCTGAGCAGCACGCAGCCGGCCTGGCCCTGAAACGCAAGCAAAGATTTGGAGATGGATAAAGGGAGCAAATTCAGATGTGTTTCTGGAGAGCAGTTCTGCACCAAGTAATGAGTGAGATATTTGAGGCGGGCGGTGGGGAGGAGGAGATCTTGAGTTAGTGTTTGGAGAAGGATGGGAATGTCACAGTCCAGGAGATGAGCAGAGGCTTTGGAAGTCTGGAAAAAGAAATGCCGGGAACACAGAGGCATTAGAAAGGAAAATACAGTAAAGGAATGACCCACTCAATGAATGAAATGTAGAGCAAGAAGCCACCCCATGTTCCACACCGCAAAAATGTAGTAAAGGAACTGCTGAAAGAATCCAATGATTAAATCAATATATTCTTCTCCTATTTCTAAAGCCTTTGCTTTCCGTAATTTTCTAGTTCAATAATGTATGTGCCGTGACAGATACAGAACAGTCAATATTAACAGCTCCCTCCAGCAGCAGTTAAATTTATTTTAAAATTTGCACATTTTCATATATGAAGTAGACAGCTAAAATTGATCAGAGTTCAGCATACTTATATTAAAACAGACCCGTTTTTTTTCTTCCAGCTGGTTCTACCTACTCTAATAGCTTAGAACCATGTCCTTCAGCCACAGATATAATTGTCCTTTGAGAGCTAAGTGATGGTCCCGTGGAGGACCTAGCACGGGCACATGCCAGCCTTGCCTCCCTAGTTCTCTCTCTGCTTTTCCGCTGTTTCTGCAGGCCATGGGAACCCAGCAGCTCCCGCACGCCTGACACAGAACTGCGCAGTGCGTCGGGACAGAGGCTCAAAAGGTACCTGACACTCCTCTCTCCCGTCCGCCTATTGTGCTGGGCAGCCCTCAGCCTGTCCCCGTAATAAAGAATTGCTCCTGAACAGACAGGGGCAGAATGGGAGGTGACATCTCGTAATCTTTGCGGTGTGTTTGTGGGCTGCCATAGCCTAATCTCTATGCAAATCAAAATGCTTTCCTCTTTTCCTTTTCAAGCACCAATTTGGCAGGCCCTTACCCAACCACTCAGCTTTTCTACACTTGCTGCGGGCGCAGGGCGAGACGTGCAGGACTGTCCAGGAACTCTCAGTCTGCTGCTCCAGCCGCCTGGAACTTGCTAGTTGCTAGGACAAGCTGCAAAGATCCCTAAACTCTGAGTGACAGGTGATCGATATGTTTAACAATTAGTATCAAATATACAGTAAATGATGCATAATATCATTGGTGAAAAATGTTCTATTTAGGCAGAATGTAGATTGATGTCAGAAAATGCTCTTTAGTGTGTGAAATAATCAAGTCAACTGCTTGATGGATGTACTATATAGTCTATTTACATAGCTCGGATTCAATACACTTACAAGATATTTGCATCAGAAACATATCTATAGTCAACCAATGGGAAAGAATACATGATTTTACCAACATGCTTATACATTAATAATATTACTTGGCAATCTGATGTTTCAAGACCCAGGGTGAATTACTTATTAAAAACCCATATACAGCTATCTGTCTTTATCTTTCTTTCTGTGTGAGCCATAATGGCCCTGATTGTTTTCAAAATTACATTTGGCCAGGATATGACTGTTACATGAAACCTCTTAAACCAATATCATTTCCCTCCCTGATAAAATACATTATACTGCTGGATGCATTGAGCCAAACCATTAACGAGGGAAGCTTAACCTAACCTTTGTGCTTCTGACCAGCCGTTAAAGCAAACCAACATTTTAGAAATTGTTTAAAAAGTAAAATTGACATGATTATGAATATTTATATTAAGTTCATTTATTTCTTGAAGCTTTTCCTACCGTCCTCATTTTAAATGGTTTGAATTTTATAGGACACTTGGTTACTTAGGAAGATACAAGAAAATGTACTCTATTTAACATCGTTTAGAAACGCAGACCCATCACAAATCAGCTGTATAAGGTCAAATTAAGCCAGGTCAGTTTTAAAACTTGAATTCACGATGCATGAGAAAAATCAAGTACATGTGTTCAGTACAAACAGAAAGAGAGAAAAGTGATGGAAGCCAAAGAAAAAAGCTAAAGTCAAATTCTTCCTAATAATTATGACTCGACTCTAAGAAGCCCTGTCAAGCCCTGCCTAAGAAGAGGCAGCCCCAGACCTCCAGGCCAGGGCGACGTGAGCGAGTCTCATAGGAAGCAGGCGACAGTGAAAACTGCTGCCCTGACAAGAAGATAACGAACCCATCCTCCCGAGTTAATAATTGGCTGCGTGCCGGTTCTCCTTCCTCTTTGCCCTGCTCTCCTGCCACGAGGGCTCCTCACACAAAGGAGAAAGGGCGCTTGTCACCACCTCTTCCACGGGGCTGCCACAGCTGCTCATGGGCTTCTTGGGACGTGGTGCATTTTATCTGCACAGCTGCCATCTTCTCGGTGTGGAGAGCCAACTTCGAGCAGATAAAGCACAGGAGTTTTGCCTTATTCTCCTGCAGGGACCAGCATGGGCAGCATATTAGAGCATACAACTGTGCTCTCCACACTCCAGGCTGGCTGGAGAGCTTCTTCCAAACTACAGCACCTTTGTGATGCTGCTAAGTGAGTGGCCCTTCTTCATTTTATTTGTCCTCTGCAAATAGTTAGTTAAAATTTAATTTGAAGAAACAGTTTTTGTCTCATGAAATGAGAGGGAAGAGGCAGGGCTGAGCCTTCTCCATCCCGGACAGCCACACAGGCGCTCCGGCTCCCAAAGGGCTTCCCCGGAGTCGCGCGTTCTCCTGCGATCGGAGGGTTTCTCCTTCTCACGCTGCCTTCCTGCTCTCCACCCCAGCCTGGACGCCGTGCTGGGCACCCCAAACGTGGCTGGCTGCTGGTGAGGAGGGGTGCTCCCGGTGCTCCGCTCGGTGCTGCCGTGTGGCCCAGTGCGGATGCTGCTGGTCGTCCCTCCCCATGGCCGTGGCTACACCCAGCCCAGAGGTGGTAAGTGAAAAAATCCTTTTGCATTTGAACTGCTTCCAATTTCATCCAGCAGGATACTGGCAGGCCGCTCTCTGCGTTAATTGTTTTCGCTCTGATTGCCTGGCCACACAGAGCTGTGCATCGACAGCACCGCGCTTCACCATTTATTTGTTAAAGCCTCCGCTGAACCCAGCACGAGACTGAAACAAAGAAAACTCACCTGGAAAAGAATCTCCAAAAGACAGGGAGACAGGGAAAGGAATTGGAGGAGTCGGGTACAGCCGATTCTGAAATTCTGCGATTTCCGAAATCCTTAAGAGCAAAAGAATGACACAGTGTATTACTCATTGGTAAACACTTAATGGGTCTGATCCTGAAATGAATTACACCAGCTCAAATCTGGAGTGGCTCCAACAAAGTCAGAGATTAATCAAGAGGAACTTCAAATACTTGATTAGGAAAGACTGCCTCTGCATTGCTGGCAGGTACAAATGAGAGGACCTGGGCATAAAATTACCTCACTGCTCCCACAAATCAGTGAGCTAAACGGCTACATCTTGACATTGGTACCAGCAGTAAATTATAGCCAGGCACAAAAATCTGGGAACAATTAAACATGGGTGCAAAATTGAAGCTAAAAGCCAGAGGGTATTTGAAAACAGTTAACACAAATATTACTTTCTGATGCTCTGCACAGCATTATGCCTTTAGAAGAGCATGAACGCGTGCAAGAGCCAACGTTGGCCAAAAAAACCAGCCTTGCAAAACCAATATAACAGAATTTATGCCAGAACGTATATCCTCTGCTTGGCTTCTCAGGGAGTCGTGCACTACTGTGATGTTTCCAGCAAGCCCACAGCAGGAGAAGGAAAATGGAAAACATTCAGCCGTGAGAAGCATCTACTCAAACATTGTGATTGTGCCTGCAGGCAAAGGCAAGTCCGATAACGCAATGTGCTTGTGCCACAGCTTGGCCCCAGGGTTTTGGGGACTGCACCCCAGACCACAGACAGACTCCAGCTGGGTTACCCGTGCACTCAGTGCCGGGTTGTTTGTCCACAGTCAAGAAAAATTATCTAAAGTCTGGAGCATGCCTGGCAAAGTTGCAAGTACCAACGAGATTACACTGAGTGCCCTGTGCGTGCACTAAATCCACGGAGTAATGAAACCACCTCAAAAAGAGAAGATGAATCTAAAGCATTCTAAATATGCCAAAAAAGAAGCGATCATAGAATCATAGAATCAAATCCCTTCTAAGCAAAACTATCAATATTCCCCATAAAATTCAGAAAAGCATTGGAAAGGCTACACTTAGCGTGCCTCTTGCGTCCCCCATAAGCCCGAACCAGGTTGATGAGTTGCTTCTGGTAAAGAATCCATTAACCAACTTGTTAAGCAAACATCCTTAAACTTCATGGCATTGGGATTGCACGGGATGTTTTCAAAAGACCCTACTCCATCTCAGGAGAGACCTGTTCACACACAAGGAGTCACGAACACGCTCCGACTGCAACCTCAAGTGTCTCCCTTGTAGAATCCGGTGGAACACGTTGCTAGGTTATTGCAGCAGTAGTGCTGACTTTTCCCACACAGTTATCGAACTGATGGCACTGTAGCAAAAGCACTCCATAAGTTAATCAAGAGACTTAAAAAACAGCTGGGCAAAGCACAGCAAACAAGGCAGCACTGGGCTTCCTCAGCTCCGGTGCTTACATCACCAACACTGCCCTGCTGCTGCTGGACTGGGATTTTCTGCAGTAGGTTCTGTTGCAAAGCCAGAAACCTTCCTTTGGCGTCAATAGTTGATTCCACTAATTTTGGCAATAACTGAACCTGATTTTGCAGCTTAGTGAGAAAACAGCTGGAATGAGTAAGCCAGGCAGCTCTGCAGAGATCATCACTAAGTGCCCAACGAACTTCAGTCTTAGAGTCGTGTAAGATTGGTCACAAGTGATACGGCCGCACCACTGGGGCTGTGCAGAGTCACGGGGCAGGCATATCTGGGCCTGGACAGAACTGGCTCARCTCAGCAAGGCTCTGAACCAGCCACGTGGCTAGAGTTGAGCTCATGCACGTAGCACGGTCCATTCCCACACCACTGTCATCACTAATCCAGACCCGGACAGTCAGTCACACCATGGTATCTGAACACTGACTGTGTGTAACTAATAATAAACAAAAGAGCAAAGAAAGTGGTCCTGCACTTGAAGGCACTGAGCCAGGACAGATTAACCAGTGTCCAGCCCCAGGCATCCCGAGGACACTGAGCAGCTCACGCCTCTTTTGGACGTGCGGCATTTCCCTGCTGCACAGGCCCGGTGCGCGTGCTGCGTGCGCCATGAAGATGAGCTCCTTAATGATCGTGCCATGCTCATTTACTGTGCCGGGGAGAGAGAATTTTGCAGATACTGAGGTGAGAATTTCAACTCTTTTCCCTTCATGGATTTAACTAAATCTCACCCAGGATTTTCAAACATTTTCAAACCCAGGATTAGAGAACAATCTCTTTAAATGTGAGCTTTTGTGTTTTTTTTTCACTGAAAATCTCTCCAGTTGGCATCAGCAACAACAGGAGCGGTTTTAAGGTTTCCACTTTCATAGCGCCCTACAAAACAGGGCCTACGAATTGTGTCTGGGTAGCCTTGGCTTTGGCTGTCTCTAGCTGAGCTCTGGCTGCTTGCTGTGGTGATAGCCAGTACTTAACTCACCTAAACCATCAATCCCAAAGTACAGAGTGCTTGAGGAGAAACCCTATCAGCTCATTAGACTGTAAGCTCCTTTCTGCAGGATATCTTTTTTAATCTGAATGCTTAGGAGCTTGGATGTAGCACAGTTTGGGTCCTACCACCTAGCAAATAGGGAACATGAGAGAGAAGTGCACCCATGTGGAAAACCTGTGGGCACAAATTTAAAAGCATCCTAGACAAATGCATCCAGGAAGACATAATATCTATTCAACTTACTACAGGAAACAAGTCTCATCCATCAGGAGAAATGAAATGATAGTGTGCAACCTCTCTCATGGAGGGGAAACAGCCGCAGCCTCACAGCTGCGGGGCACAGCAGGGCAGAAGGGGCAGCTTACACAGATCATCTGCACTCTGCTAACAGACAAGGGGCTTTACACCATGTCCAGCTGCACAGACTTCCTATTCCAACAAAGTTATTTGCCAAATCCATGTCTTGCTGTGCCCAGAAATCCCAGCACTGTTCTTGAAACCTGACGGGAGGTTGATTCCCTTCCCTCAAAAAGGAGTTTTCCGGACCACGGCTGCACTCATACATGCAGCCTGCCTACATTTAAAACAACGAGCAAATGCACGCGGCTCCATGCAGATCCAGGAGATCCTCATTGCCAGAGGCTGCAGTAAGGAAAGCGAAAGCATCAGGAGGTCTCACCTCCTGTTATAAGGGACATCCAGAGTCTGGGCCCAAAAGCTTTTCTGTCTCTACTTCACACCCTCATGCTGCTGCATCTTGGGACTGGCGAGAAAATGATGTGGCCCAAGAGCTCCACGAGGGAGGTCTGAGCTTCAGCCTGGGCGAGCAGGAGAGCGCAGTGCAGAACATACCAAGCCACTGAAGTCTGGTTCAAACGTACTTCAAAGCTCACGGAAGCCAACAGGGGTCTTACGTCGCACTACTGATATTCAGATCAACGTGGAGCACTCTACCCAAACCCACACAGTGGGATCTCAACAGAGTTATAAATAGACCTCAACTCCTAGGGACTCCCACTCCTGCTCTCAGTCCTTCCTACCACTTCCTTCCTCCACACTACACCTGCCAAACTTGGATGTTGTGTCTTATTTTTCCAGTGAATGTAATCCATTCATTTCTCTTTGTTCTAAGGAAAAAAGATCTGTAAAATCACATGGACATTCACTCACGTCCATAGATCTTTACCAGTTTACAGCTGCCAGATATTGATGCTCTCTTCCAGCACTCAGCATTGGTTGTTACTACAAGTACCTACCATGTGAGATTCATACTGCCTGAAGATCAACTTCACATGTGGCCAAACCTACTCATGGACAAAAGCTGAAAGGGGCTACATTGAATAGCCCAGGATATCCTCATGCCTCCAATCCTCAGCAATGTTACTACTGCTTTCAGCAAGGCCAGTCAAAAGCTCTGTATAGTCATCGCATCTAAAGTTAAATGTAAAGTCTAACAGCAAAAACAAAGAAAAAATATAATATTGCTAATTTTATCCAAATTGTTGTAGGTTTTTATGGAATCATAAAGATCAGTAAAGTGGTCTTTGCCTAACATACCACAACTCCAAACATAATAAAACTAAAATCAATGAACATTCTTTAAAATGAGTGAATACACCCACACAGTTCAAATTTCATTGTGTTTAGACATGCAGTAGATGTTCTGATACATCAACTTTGATTTTTCCTTCCCCTCCTCCCAGATATTCTTTTTATCAGGTTGTCTGTATAAAATGCATTGAACACAGTGGGGGGGAGGGAATTGTTTGGTTTTAAGCGTTCATTAAACATCTGTAGGAGTTAATACAAAGGAAGAGCCTTGAAATAAATCTAAAAATTAGGAAACTGTACTTCTGATCTTGACTTCATCCTCATGCACCAATGAACACATTTTAATTTTGTTCATCTTTATTGTGTTCAAATCAGAAGCTGAAAACAACAACTCTCATCCAACTGTTATATATCATTTCTAATGACAGAGTAGCTTTTGTTCTAAATGCACATGTAAAAAGACTCTCACTTTAATATTCCAATTCTCAGCTCTTCAACTTAAAATAGTGTCTTACGAGTGATCTCTACTGATAATGACATACACTTACATTAGAATTCCAACCTGATTCTTTACCTTTCCTGTTCTACATGTATCTTTTGTTTTCTTTCAGATTCTTTTGCTTGCAGGTTATGTAGATTTGGCTGCAGTAGATTTTTCCCCCAAAGAATATCCAAAAATACATGTCTGCATAGCACAGAGCTGGAAGAACTGTTTGTCGCAGACTGCTTGACAAAACAAGTCCCTTCTCTGTTAGCAGATTATTCGTCAGAAGACATCCATGTTTCACAAATGCATTCATTATTAGAAACCATCCTGTGAATTTCACAATTAATGGCCAAAAGGGTCTACTGGTTCATCTAGTTTGACCTCCCGTATGGTATAGGCCACTACATTTCACCCATACGATAAACTCAAAGATTTCATTAGACTAAAGTATTTCAGTCTTCAGATTAAACTGTGTTTTACTGCCAGAGAAAAAGAAAGACAAAGCTCCAAGCAATACTTAAGCCCCCTGTGACAAGGAATTATTTACATGAGCTATAGCCACATCATCCCAGCAGGTGAGGCTTAAATTTAATGAGCAGTAGGACCTTCACATCTTTACAAGATCTTAGGAAAGATGATACTCTGCACCAGAGCACTCATCTGCTCTGGCCCCAAGGCAATTAACGGATTTGGATCCTTAACCACCAATGTCTGGCCCAACTTGGCACTCGGCCTGAGGCAGCCTGGTGTGCCTGAAACTTTTGCAGGACTTGCATTGCACACAGCGCCTACCAGCGACCTGCCCCCCAGGAGCAGCTGGTAAGACACGGCAAGACATGAAGAGCAGTCTAAGGTGGCACAAGATGCCTCCGTTTCAGCAGCTGCATCGAGCTCCAAGGATGGGATTCAGCCCCCTTGAAGATACCTGCTCCACACTTCTCACAGGTCAGCCTCGGCTCTCATCATAACCTGAGGATCTAACAACACACTGGAGGAGCCCAGAGTGTGACACTTTACCATACACTTTACCCAAACTCAGGCACCAGCATTGAGTGAGCCGATGTGCTTTGTAGAGACCCTTTTCTAGCACTTAGCTCCCTTTGTCTGAGTCTCAACCTGAAAGGCTCTGGTACTTGGAGATCACAATCAAAACAAAGAACCAGCTGAAGACCAGGCAAGGATGCACAAAACTTCCCACCCCTGGCAGTTTTATTAGATGCTGTCTTAACCCAAGTGGAAATGCTGAAAATCTTGATGGCAATGCTAGCAGACCCACCCAAGCTCGCCATCCAGACTGACCACCTGCACTTCCCCCTAGTCTGCTTTGGCAGGTGGTTTTCCTACAAATTGTCACCCTGCATGTATCTTCTCTGCTTTGCAGCCTGCTGCAGGGCTCACTGGGAAAGTCTTTTCCTGCTCACAGCTTTCAGTAACAAGTGGAAGTCTCAGATACTACCAATCTCTTGTGATGCACTGCAGTCTCTCTCCTAATTGCACATGCTTATCCTCCACCTCAGGCAAATCACAATTGACTTTGGTAGTCGGGCCCCCATCTCTCCTAGGCTTTGATATTTCTTTCCCTTTCTTTCACTCTGTTGCTGTCAAGGGTTTGTAGCCTAGGCCCGGGAGAACACAAGAACATGCCCATCCCTGCTTGAGAAATAGCATTTCTTCATGGCAAACAGTCAAATTTCATTTTGTCTGTGAAATCCAAGAGATGTGCAAATAGTGTAGTGTTGCATAGCTCCGCTCTCAGAAGTGCTAAGCAGAGAGCAGCTCGCCACCGTCCCCCATGGCAAAGAATTTCCATAAAAAGACCAGAATCGAGGCCTCGCCAAGTACTACAGATCTTTAAACTATAGGTAAAGCTAATCTGTATTCCGACTTGAAGAAAATCTCCAAGAGGCCAAAACATGCATGTTGATAGCAGAGAAAAAAATCATATATATGCTCAGTGGAGAAAAAAATCCAAGAATATTTAATGTGTGAAAATAGGACTTCAGTTATGCTGTTAAAAATAATGAAATCTAGGGTGCTAAGTACTGTACGTGCTGCTGAACAACTTAAGCTGCCTGAGGCAGTTTTAATTTCTCTAGCCATTTCTTTCCTAAATTATTTTAATTCACGCACTCAAAAATTTCATCCTTTGCCGAGACGAGGGCCAGTGCGGGTGAGGCCCCGAGCTCTCCTCTCTGCAGAGGGGGATGTCTAGACCACCGAGGTGAGCTGTGCTGCAGTGGGACCCGGGGAGCTGAGCCCTTCCTAGAGGTGCAGGCTGTGGGGCAGCCCTGCTAGCCCCACACCTATGCACTGCAGGTACCACGAACCCACACAACCATCCTGTTTACCCTGGGCTTAGCAGGAAAATGGCAGAACCAGAGGCTGAGCAAACGTGGGGACAGCGCAGAGCGGGTGTCCAGGCCAGCCCTGACTGGGGCTGCAGGAGCTGCTTTCTGCTGCCGCTTAGCCCTCGGCTGGGCTGACCTTCAGAAAGGCTGCAGCTCTTGCACTGAAGATATGGGGCAAATATTAGAATAGTCTTACACCAATAATCTAGTTTTTGGGTTTTGTTTTCTTTTTTCTTTTGAAAGACCATTTGGTCTGACCTAAATGTGCCACCTTTTAGCAGCCTTTTTGTCTTCAGTGATTTCTCAGAGTAGACATTACGTTCCTCTCTCTTGGCAAACACGATACGCTTTGATATTAACATTTTCAACAGCCTCTACATGCAAGTAGCTTGCCATGCATGCCATTACCTTGTTGGAGGATTTCACTTTGTCTTTTTTTTTTTTATTCCTCATAGCTACTTTCCTTCTCAAGAACAGGCTGAAATTAACTTGTCAAAATTATTTAATTTGAGAGGCAAACATAATCCAGAAGTGGATAGACACAAACAAGTGACAGCAGCAGGAGTGTGCACTTTGGGGCACTACACCAGGCACATTTGCATTTTACTCGTGAAATAACTATCCCCCTCTGCAAATCGCTGCGGGGCTTATTTACTGTACCTTGCCTTCATAGGAATTGCTACATTTCTGGTCATTGTTTCCTGGCAAACTCCAGGCGTGCAGCATCCCCCTCCCCAGAGGCACTCGTACCTTGCCCTCCCTGCAGCACCCAGCGCACCCAGTCTTTTCTCCTGGAATCCCCCAGGAAACGCACAGATCTCGGAGAGGAGAAGGTGCAGAAGTTCTCTTTCCCCTGCCCCGGTCCATTTTTAATAAACTAGCCCATAAATATTTGGTTTGCCCTTAGACTGCAAGGAAAATATTATTTGAGATTTGCATAATCTTCACTGTGATCTACTACACTGAGCTGTCACTGGTTGTGCTTGATTTAGTGCGCAGATTAAAGTGAAATAGCTGCAGGAGAAACGAAACTTATCTACTTTATCAAAATCAACAGAAACAGTGGGGAAAGCAAGGAGTCGCGGCAGCATCCTCACACGTGGGTGCTCTGTGCCGAGGTCGGGGACCTTTGGTCCAGGGGATGCAGAAGATCCTCACCTCAAGCGAGCCGGGCGTCACGCGGCTCTGCGTGACACTGGTGGCCAAGGGGCTCTGCTCTCTGCTGAACACGCCACGGTCCTTCCCTCCTTCTCCACACATGGAGCGGCAGCGCTGCCCTTGCTGCTGCTCAGGGTTTCAGGGCAGCAGTTTGCACTACATGGCAATGGCTCTGCTGGCTCCCTTCACTAAGCTGACCTCGGGTGGTTTGGGGATTAAGCAGAAGCCAATTTTACCTTGTTTGCTGAAGACAAGGCTGCTTTCTCTGTGTTGGAAAAGAACCATGGGGTTTGCAGTGCATTTCTCATCCGTGGCGACGACCTAACCCACGGCCACGCACTTGCAGCCTGGCCGGGAGAAAGGCGGGCACAACCTCCTCCAGAGGAGCCAGCTGCACAAGCAGCAAGAGCAGAACAGTGCAGCCGCCGTGCCCTTCCTCCCAGCCGCCTCAGGCTTCCCACCCTGCACACAGATGGCAGGATGGATGCCTGGCCATTGCACTGGCCAGCACCCCAGGCAAGGCCAGCGCAGGGCCCTGGAGCCGGATTCCAGCTGCAGGAAACCCCAGGAGGTGCAAAAMCAGGCAAAGACAAAACTGCCAGGGAGACAGGTTACGAGCACTTTCCTCTGCTTCAGTGCAACGTTTTCTCTTCTTGCCTATTCCATCAACAACCACTAAAAGGTCCTTAAGACCTTCATGGAAAGATTCAGCACAGGAGATAGTAGATTATTCTGAATGAAGTTTCTGGGGCAGCCAAAGTTTGCAGCTCGGCTCCCGGTCTCTCTCTAGCTTGATTCAGAATCTAATTTGTCCAAAATTTCAACCGTGATGAACTTTCCCAAAACAGAAGCAGCAAGCTGCTTCCCACCATCATATACTTGGCCCATATCCCATCTATCCATATGCAGCAGATGTAAATATAATTTAGCAGCACAAGCAGCTTTCTGCACATGGCATCTTTCTAAGTCTTCTTTAGCATCCATGTGAAGAAATAAATGATTTTATTGATGCACTCAAAGGCCCCAATAATGCTCCATAATGACCTGTAAAAGGAGGTCTTTCTTAATACACACTGATCAATAACTCATATAATTATGTCTCGTAACATTTTGCTGAATTGTTAACAATCCTAACCAAAGCTGCAATGATTCCTTATGGGCAATATAAGTCTTCCAGGAGCCACATTTTGCTAAATTTCAAATATTGTGAACCTGTAGATATATAGGTTTAATGCAGACACCTGTTGCATCATTTAATTTAGGACACCAAATTATCACTGATAAAGATTGAAAATCTTTCCAGCATGCTGAGGACTATCACAGTTGCTTTGTTGAGGAGGCTGGAGCAAATATGGACCACGCATTTTTGCTCCCCTATAGAAATAGAACAGCTAATAAGATGGTGCTTTAATCAGGAAGACGACAACTATAAAGTCAGAATGAAATATTCTTGATGGAGAGAGCCTGTCTGGTGGCTGTGGGAAATCCTGCATGTCAGCACATTCAGTCTTGGCTTTATCCTTGCTCATTGCATGTAACTCAAAGGAAATGCTGGACTTCATTTTCTTCAAAATGGGGATAATATTGCTATTTATGCAGGTTGCTTTAAGTGAAAAGCGACACATTCATGCAAGATAGTATTATTGCACCAGCATGCCGCAGAGCTTTCCACTTTATTTGGACTATTTCATAAAATTTCCTCCACATATGGAAAAGAACAAGTACTGCAGACTGCAAAAATGTGATTTTAGGGAGCTGGCAGCGCCACTTATAGTTGTGCATTTTCGTGTTTCAAACCCAGCCTGGTTTGGCAGCAAAACTCCCTGTCATCTGGCGGTGTTTGCGGCGTGAGCCGCCGGTCCCGCTCTGCCTGGCAGCCATGCTCATAAGAGCCCAAGCCCCAGCGCAGGACCCGCTTCGCACGTGGTGCTGCAGCAGACACACCGAGCAGAGGGCACTAACCTCGTGGCAGCAGCAGCAGTTTTGGTTCCCCCCTTTTCCACAGAGGGCTGCAGGCCCTTTGGGCTTCAAGCACGCTGTTTTGTTGGTGCCTGGAGACCAATACGTTTTACAGGGGTCCTTCTCTTTCCCATAGCAGCTTGGGACAGGACTGTAGTCCAAGCACCAAACACTGCAGTTATCAGAGGCAGGTGAATTATGTTTTAAGTACTGTATTTATCCCAGAGAACACAACAATTATTTTTTCTGATGGAAATAAATGCAATAAAGGCTAAGAGACTTTTAGCAGGAGAGCCATTAAATCCTCCGTGTAAGTAGGGGCTAGATATCGGGGTGCAATTAGGCAGCGGCAGCGAGTGCTCGGCGGGCAGGCGCGCGGCTGCACTCTCACCCGAAGCCAAATCTGYGCAAAGGCCAGGGCGCAGAAGCGCTATTTCTGCTGCAGTGATTTAGGAGAAATGGGCAACGTTACATTTCTAATCCCTTTTGGTCAATGAGCACGCTAGGACTTTCAGCACAAGCTACTCAAGTCCTAATTGCTTTTAGCAACTCTTTCAGGGAGATGCATCATCTGTGCCAGCGCGGCGCTCCTGGGTGTGAGTGAGACACAAAGCAAGGCCAGTACCGCGGGACGCGACACACGAGAGCAGAGCTTTTGTCGCTAGATGCAACAGCCAGGCACAGGCACCAGTATCAGGCCTCCACTTGTGAAAACAGAGCTGAACAAATAATTCAAAATGAATAATTTATTTGATTAATTTTGTCTGTCTCTGTTCAGGGAATATATATAAGCCAATCACACCATCTTGAATTTGTTATTCAAATATATTCCATGACTTACTTTCTACTTTTTATTTTTTTACTCTGTGAATTAATCAGAACATTTAAAATTAAAAATACACTATTTTCCTGGGATTGGCCAGATGTGGCACATGACTCTAGTTTTCTTGTGTGAGAATGTGAATATGCCAGTACTTCTGGGGTAATATTTATGCATGCAAAATTGAAAATTCAGTTTTGGCAAATATTTGCATGTGCATCTTTGAGATTCACTTCTTGCCAAGAAAACTGTCAGTGAAATTCAGCACCTCTTAAATTTCTAAAATGTGAGAACTAATTACATGAAAATATTAAATCATATGTTTTAATATTTTTTTCAATTTTACCTGAAAGTTCTGGAACACAATATTTCCCCTGAAGAGATGCAATATTGCCCACCAGGACTGAATGCTGGTTTTGAGCCACTGCTCTTAATAAGGACTTAGTGCTTCCAATGATCTGTTGCCATAAAGGCAACTGGTTTTCTAGATGGGCAAATGCCACAGGCATCACATGGAAGATTGGCAACACCAACTTGTCTTTTGCATCGACAGACATCCCGTGCGTCATTCCTGCAGCAAATACACCCTCAGTGATGGCTCTCATTGTACTGTTGGGAAAAGAGGATATGGGAACAACGTGGTGAATATACAAATGGTATTAGTATCAAACAGTTTGAGGCTGGGGCAAGAGCTCTGGGACTGCGTGCGAGCCCTGTGTGCCTGAGCACTAACACAGCTCGGGGCAGGATTTGTGTGCCAGTGCATCCCTTGACTTATCCTGAAGACAGGCTCCTTATGCTTGTGAGCAGGGACACGCGTTAAAAAAAATTGAGGATCTGTCTAACCTTCAACTACATCTGACCCACTATTGACTTGGGGTGGGAGTGGAAGAGATATCCCCCAAATAGTGCTTCATAGAGGTGTTTGGATGGAAACTGCCCACAGATATTTGTCAGTGTGTTTGTAGAAATCAACAGCCAAACCCGGTACGGTTGTAGCTCTCCTAGCTGTGTACTGACAGCTACACGAGGGCCACGGTGCCTACCGCCAGTGCAGAGCAGAGAGGATTGCTCTTGCCTGGATTATGAGACAACTCGCATACCTTTTGGGCCCTTCAAACAGGAACAACCCCAAGAAGGCAGCCCAGAGCTATCTTTTTATGAAGAAGAGCAGGGCAGGCAGCCAGGTAGCTCTTTTGGCCCTGCATGGAGCATAAAACAATTGCAAAGTTATGGTGTATGATAGGGTGTATGATAGGGCATTAACTCATTGGATAAACATAGCTGGCACTTGGCAGCTGCCAGTTACCAAAGAGGATGATTTAAATGGCTTAATTTACACATCATAGCATTTTTCTACTGCAAATCAATAATTTTGTAATAATCAGCAGTATGTTCCTGTACAGCTTTCCAAAACAGGTACAAATTCCTTTATGAAAGCCAGAATCCCATCCTGAGCTCAGTTCCAGTTCACCTGCTAGTTACCTGAGTGAGCACAACTGTATTACAGCCTGGGGCCAAGCAGCAAATGTGGGATGCCCAAGCACTGCAGTCCCCACAGCCCCCATACAACAGCCACACTGGCAGTCCAGCTCCGGCAGCGCACACCGGGGGAAGGAGGAAACCGGGCAGCGACGCCCTCCGTGCACCCGCCTACCCCGCCGAGGGAGGGACAGATGGACAGGGAATGATTTCTAGAAGAGGAACCACCAGGCTGGCTCTTGCCAAAACTCAAAGCAAAGCAGAACCAAGCCCCAGCCAGGTCCACTGCACTTTGCCACATCTTTTAATTTCTTTTTCTCTTCCTCTCCTTCAGTTTGTGTGCGATCAAAAGCAGCTTGCAAAGCTCTGCTGGCAGCAGAGATGCAGACGCTCTCTGGAGAAAGCCTGTTCTTAAGGCGCTACCACACTGAAATTGCTGGTGGAAGGTTAAAAACATTTCACATAAAAATCCCAGCACTGAGGGTCTCATTTGAGCCAAAACAGACCTTCGACTTATTTGAGTTATCCCCGTAATTGGCCGGAACAGCTTTAGGGTAGCTTTGTGCTCATGCAGTCTCTTCTGCCTCCCCCTCATTTTGGGGCCCCCAGGTCTGTAGCCACAGAAAAATAAAAACCGCCTTCTAGGGCTTCAGAAATGGGCATAAGCTAATGTGCACATCTTACAGCTTTACTGCATTGTGCAGAGATTAAAGATATTTCAAGTGTTTGGATCCGAATTTCTATGTGCAGCTCTCCGAGCACAACGTGATTACCCCACTAACGGCATGCTGGGCCTGCGAGGCGCTGCCCGCTGCCCGGGCACATGCGCTGCAGCGGCCTCCTGCCCGCACGGCGGGCAAGCGGGGGGCATCCGAGGGCTAAACAAGCATGCTTAGTCCAGCCTTTAAGGGCCCGCCGGCACTGACATCAAGACAAAAAAAATTAGAGGGAATGCTTCTGTGCTCATGGCTGTACAGTGACTGGGGTCGAACAGCATTCTTAGGCTTTTTTTTTTTTGCTAAAATAATTTTTTTCTTTTGTTCGAAAAAAGTACCGATAAAAAAATATTCCTGCCAAAACCAGAATAACTGTAAGCCTTTTCTCTTCTGGTTTCTCTTCAGCACCAAATAGGTTCTGGGCTTAGCTGGGTTTCAGGCCAGCCAGTGCAAACCCCAGCCTATCCTGCCCTCTTGGCAGCCAAGCTCTGGCCAGGCCTGAAGCACTGGGTTTCCCCAGCACCTGCCACGATGCTGCAAGTTCTCACTGGGCACTTCCGAGGACATACAGGGTGCCTCCATATTCACACGTGGGACAAGGTGTCTTCTAGCCCTTCTGGGCATCCCCCAGCCTTCCCCACACTGCCCACATGGTGCCCCACATGCTCCCACYGCACAGGTACAGCCTCCCAGCACAGACCACTGTTGCCATCTAGAAATAATTACTGCAATATGGAAAACAGGCCATTACTGTGACTGCCTTTCCGGGTAAGGCATTATTTTGCTCTCTCCCTTTTTTTCACATTTCTTAATTTGTTTTATATTTGATTGGGGTTTTTAATATTTATTACTTGTGACTGGATGTTGGGTTATGGTGTGTCAAACTTGACAAAACTTCAAGCAGAGGAAATGATAAGAAGTATCTTGAAATCATATTTGCCCCTTAATAATTTAATTCTGCAGAAAGGGAAATCAAAGCATCACAAATTGATTGCTGTGAAACAAATTACAATTATTTCCACACATCCAAATAAATCTACTAATTTTAGGCATCTGACTTGAGGCATTAGATGGAATATGCAAATGCACACGTTGAAATGATGGCCGTGTCTCTAGAGCTGCTCACTTATTTCTCTGTTCTTACTAGATGCTCAGTAGCTTCAGACTGCTATTGAGACTCGCAGTAAATTAGCTGCTCTTAAGCATTGCCTGTTAAATATATTAAAAAGCATAACCACACAACACAGCCAACTGTTTTAGGCAGTTTTGAGGTTATCTTTTTGGGAAATGTCAACTGATGCTCATTGTTGCTCTCCCCAAATCTGCCTCCCATCAAGTCATTCTGTTTTAGTCACCATTACCTGGAGTCCCTGACCCTGCTCTGCCTTTGGGAAGTGAACGGCACGCAATGAAACGTCCCTCTTGAACACAAGTTTTCCACATATATTTTACAAAGCGTACTTGTTCAGCTGTCACACTGCTCCACATAAGAGAAGTCATCTGATATTGTTACTGACATACTAGTCTAGTGTGGCATTTAATATTAGGCTTTATATAACTCACAGAGATGGCAGAGCAATCTCAGGTAATCAAAATAAATGAAGACAGCCTGAATAATGCATTTGTTAAATCTAAATAACCTACAGTGGACACCTTTAAAGCGTTTTCCAGGAAAATGTGACTCAGGTGCAATATTGATTGAGAAGATAAAGACAGGTGCTTTCGATTCCTATATTATGGAAGCACAGAGGACTTTGATAATGTAACAATCATCTTTTGTTATTTTGCTGCAGTCCAATACAGCTAGAATCAATTTTTCATTGTACTCATTTACTGGAAAGGGGGATAATGGCAAGGACAACACAGCTTTAATAGAAAGAATAAGTCATGATTTAATTCAGATGTTGTACTACAGCTACAAGTTGGAAGATATATTTGTATATACAGAAACAGTACAAAGGAGTCTGCATGCTTTCGAATAGAAGTCATGGCTCTGCATTTCTATTTATTGGTAGTTAGGGGGAATGATGCAGCATTATCCTGACAGCAATAAGAAGCAAGAACCTTTTAAAGTGGAAAAAGATAGCTCTAGGATTATGAGCAATCTTTATAGCAAAAATAAAATAAAGGGCAATCGTAAAAGGGCACACTTAGGTCTTCATTAATATTTGTATTTAAGTAAAAATGACAAGCAGAAAAACCCAAAGAAAGGCTAAGTTCACAATCAATGTAATGCTCTTCTGCACAGTTGAGATCTTTCACAAAGATCTCAGGCTTTTTTGATAAATTTTGTTCTCATGAAGAGTACTCAGGATGATGATAAAATAATGATTTTTTTTTTCCCTAGGAAAATAGATTGCTTCATGGCTTCTTGAATGAAACACAAATCTAAGAGTGATAGTGCATGGGGCTAGATTAGTCTCCTGGGGTTGCATCTAGTGTATGAAATTTCATAGCTTTTCCAAGGAGTTCAATAGGGCTCCTCTTTGTGGCCAGACAGTGCTGAATGACCCCTGAAAAACACTGCACAGACCAAGCTTCAAATATGTTACAACCAACAGCTGCCAGGAGTTAATTTAGCTCAGGCACAGCCCGCAATTAGTCTGCATGGCCCAATTCTGATCAGTGCTCATTAGGCCGGTCTAAAGCCAAGTTTCAGCACACTGACTTCTGAGGAAGCTAGGACCCACATTCAGGCTTTGGAGCTGGTTTCTAATTCTGTAACGGAGCTGTAAATAAAATTCAGCCTCTCTTCTAAATGAGCATCTTTTACAGAAAACCAGACAAAGACGGTAAACCTTTCCTGAAATTTCACGCCTTTTTTTAAGAGTCTAGTCTAACTCTAACTCTCCATAGTTAGAGTCCACATTCTCCTCTAAAGAGCAGAAAAAGTTAAAAAACAAATAAATAAATAAAATGAGAAGAATTAGAATGATCATGCCCTTCCCCAGCAGCAGCCCCCTTCACCGGTGTTTCCTGGCCTCTTTATAAGGTGATGAGAGGCATCAGCCTCAGCTCTCTCCTCTGGGGCAGCTCAGGAGGCATCTCTAGCCTCTGAAGGACATATGGGATTCAGGGCAGATACCTCAACTCCATAGAAGATACCTGGGAAGCACTTGCAAAGCACTACTGAGTGAGTAAGAGCAAGGTCCAAAGGAGCTGCAGGACTGTCTGGTCCCTGAAAGTCCCTGACAGAACGCTCACCCGTGCCCAGAAGCTGCCGAGCACACACAGCTCTGAAAAGGCCCAGCTATCACCCATGTAGAAGGAGAGCCATTCAAGCCCAGCCATGCTCACTGCTGAGGACGCTAGGTTGCAAGTACCCAGGTAGGCCTTAAATCATAATGAGTTTGTCTGAAAATGTGGAGGTTTCCCAAGTTTCTCTATGGCTGAGAAGGCTCTGTGATACCCTGAGCAGAAAGGTCGCACTGCAGGGGTCGGGCATCCCAAGAACAAGGCCCTTGATGGGGCAGCACAAGCCTTGAGCAGAGCATCCTTGACCCAGCGCTCCACTGACTGGCAAGGCAGTTCAGGATGCCTGCAAGAGGATGACCTGTGCGCTGAGCCTGCCCCATTTCTAGGGCTCTTGAGCACGCTGCCACAGTGAGGTACGCTATTACATGGTCATCTGCATGTCCCCRACACGTCTCCAGAGCTGGCCAGCTAGCCACTGTTTACATGCCCTTCCCTTAAGCTCCTTAGATAACTGGAGGAAAGCCCTCTTGCTCGCTGCCCATCTACAAGTTACAGCATCACTCGAGAATAATGATCTTTTCTAGAGATGATGCATGGCTTTTAATAGGGAATGTATGGTCCCTACTATGTAGGGATATATGGCTTTAATAGGGAAGCCTCATCATCTGAAGGGAAATTCTAGCATTCTCAACTTTACCATGCACGAGGTCAGAGCTTGTTTTATAGGTGAAAAACTTTTCCTCTTCACTTCCTTTCCTGCTTCTTCCCCTCTTTTTCAATTCTGTCTACAGTAAATTTCCTGTGGTGAAAGGTTTCTTGGTACAGGTGTCTACCATTTACTTAATCAAAAATTAAGCAGGCCACATAGAATTTCGTGAAAAAGTTATTTGGATTTGGGGAAAAGGTTGCACTACAATTAGTACTATTTAAGTCACACGATCACACAAATACAGGTTTTTCTTTTAAATCCGTCTTATTTTAGAGGAAGTATCTAAACAGCTCTGATCTAGCAAGCACATAAGTGTGGCTGAAACCTTGCCAGCCTTTCAGACAGTACTCATCGAGCTCCCAAAGGACTCCTTATGCCAGGCATAGAGTTCATTTTAAGTGAAAACGTCAATCCCACAGTAGGAAGATGAGGTAAAATCATTAGCAAACTTTTCATAACTTGGCTCTGTGCCTTTAGTGAATGCAGTCTATGACCTGAAGCATGTTAGCAGACACAATTCTAAGCAAAGAAGAAAAAAAAAAAAAAAAAAACCCCAAAACCCCCCAAAAAACTCCCAAAGATTAACTTGCTTACATATATAGGTGTTTCAATTTCCTAGCAAGAAAATAAAACTGATACAAAGCACACAAAGGACCCCAATATTGGCAAGAATGCCACTAGTAGTGCAATGCATTAAAGAAGATCATCACAACAAATCAAGTTCCTAAGCGTGACTTTCCCTTTCATGCAGAGAATGGACTGATTTGTTCCCCAAACAATGGAAAATTTCGCAGAGGCTCTGGAACAGATTGCTCTGTTTGCTCCATTACTCACAGATCAGCTTGTCACATTCAGCAACAAAGGCAAGGGCTAAACTCATCTTATTTGTTGTCCACAATTTATGAAAAAATAATCTAGCTCATAGGAAATGAGGTGCTTCAAGAACCTGCTCAAGTGAAAGCATTTCTGTGTCAGCATGGATTCAGCTTCAAATATGACTCACACTGATCTACGGACTACTATTTTATGCTATGTTGATCCATCTAGGAATAATTGTAAAGACTTTACTAGATTACTTCTGCTGCCAGAAAAACACACTTAAGCTGTGCTGTCTGAGTGTAACCCGAGTCACAGAGCCCGGCAGGACACTGACGTCTCATTTGGGGGCATTAGTGTGCCTGCTCTATGACATACAGTATCAGCTGTCCAGCGACCCAACCTGCGTCCTGAGGGGAGAGGATCACTGTAGGTACGGCAGCAGCTCCTCAAATCCACATAATACTGAGTTTACATGAGGTTAGATAAGGTTTTTTTTTTTTTCTCTCTCTTTTTCTTCTTAGATGCCACCACTCATCGCATCGGACAACCACAAGCAACAAAAAAGCAAATGAAATGTTCTGGATAGTCCTTTTAATACTATTAGTGTCAAATACAAATGCTTTCTGACTCTGAGCTTTATGACAGCCCCAAATGGCTAGTGAACAGCCTGGAGCTATCTGAAACTTTGGGTAAAACCACCTGCAGAACCTTGACCACCCCGGCAGCTCTGGACAGGCCTCTGGAGGAGCTCCGAGCCGCATGCAAGGGCAGCCCCTGCTCCCTAGCGAGCGCTTCCTGCAACCCACAGTGCGAGGCTCCTGGCCTCCCGAGGAGCTGCTTTTCACACCCTTCACATGGGGCAGCTTTCAGCTCCCCAAGGCCAATTCCCTCTGTGTGTTGGCCCATGAAACTGCCTTGTTTCAATGACTCCAGAGTGACTATAGAAAAATTAGTCATGACTCATTGCCAACTGCCCTTTACCCAAATGGTTTCTGTGAAATTTGATGACTGGGAAAGAGAGAATACGCACAGGGAGATCATTCTTCAACTTTATTGGGAAATGGGCATAGAAAAATGGGATGTTCACTTTGATGAGAGTGAATCTCTCAGAGCCAAATTCTGACACTCTTCATTATTTTGACTAGAGCATAATCCTCAGAACAAGCCCAAGGTGATCCATGTGTTTGTTGAAGAGTCACGTGCATTGTGGTAACAACAGATTTTACTTTGCTCTCACTTATGTTCAGCAACTATTACACGGACATCGTGTTTGAGTCCAAAAGAGCAAGAAAGGAGCGACTGCTTTGGTTTATGGACAAAGAGTGGGGAGAAGGTGAGGGGAGAGCAGATGGCTGGGTGTTTGCCTTGGTAAATAGCATTAGATGTAACTGTTTTTAAAAGCATTCAGGTGCATCTCATTTTGCTTCCAAATAAGTAAAAAGGACTCGAGTGATTTGCAACCTGGGATTTGAAAAAGTTGATTTAAAAAGCCAGAAAATATGTTTTGATAAAGTTCTTGATCAGCAGCTGCTGAACCTTTTCAACAAGTGCCTGGCTACCTACTACAAATCTGAAGACGGATAACTACTACTAACGTGGTGAGCCACAGGTCAAGAAGCAATGCTAACTCCTTGGGTCACATTTTTCCTTAGACTGGTAAAAAAAAAAAAAAAAAAATGCTCTTCCTTGTGCCGTGGTGCAGGGGCCCAGAAGGGCCCCTCACGGATGGCTTCTCCACAGGCCCCAACACGCACAGCTGCCTTGGAGCAGCCCGGGAGCTGCCGCAGGCACCTCAGTGAAGCCTGGTCCCCAGCTGCCATCCCCACCTTGTGCAGGCATGTGGGCAGCACCACAGGTTGGCATTCTGCAGGGGACACTGGTGACATTAATGCACAGTAGTGCTCAGTCCTGCATGGGCCTCCTGCTTGGCGGGGCTACACAGCAAGAAGGAACCACGCAGATGACCACGTGCAGGGGCAAGCTCACGTCTGCAGCAGCCAGGCTGGTTGGGACAGCACTGCCAGGACCCCATCGTGTGTGGGCCCCAACTTGCTGCCCCTCGCTGAGGCTACTGGGGAGCTTCCCAGGGGGAGGTCAACCCACATCCAGTCACACTTTCAGTCTGCAGACACGAGACTGATGCTAGTTCAAAAGAAACAGCAGCATGTTTGCTATTGAACAGGCACCGTTTACTGAAAGGGGAATGTCTGGGCATAAAACATAAATCCAAATGCCCAGAAACTCAACATTTGCAGGGCAGCCCCCCAGGGAATATGAACTCCTTATAAGCCAGACCCACAAAGTCCTGTGCTCACCTGGAAAAAAGGCAGAAATGAGAAACTTCACAGCCTTTCACACATGGAGATTCACCTCAGCATAACTCTAATAGTAAAGTACCACAATGGAATAAATCAGATAGCTTCAATATATTTTATATGGATGTGAACCTGTATGTATACACGTAGAGCCATGCACACATGGAACAACTTACCTGCAAATTTTAATTAGAAAGCCTACTCAAAACCTCAGTACCTTTGCATTTGTCTTCTGGAGAGCAGCAGCACTATTTCATTAGAAAAAGCAGCCCAGGAAAAGCTGCCCGACTTGGCTGGTATTAACTCATGCTTTGCTTTCCTAATCTCTTTGTCTTCAGCATTGTCAAATAACAGAGATGCAGAGAGATGGAGAATTCTAGCCTAAAAGCCAGTTTCCTCTGTTAAAGCAAGTGTTATCCCTAAGGTCAAGGATTGTCTGAATCAATAACACACCAATCTCAGTAGCCCCATTTAAATGGTGAGTCAGTTCACATAATCCAACCACATGTCAGCTGAAAAAGAATGCTTTAGAAAACACTTTGCAGTCATCCATTTTTTAGAACTTAGTAGTGGTAAATTATTGGATATCAGTCTATCATTACAACTATATATCTTCATAAAATAGCATTTTTTCCTACACTATTTTTTCATGTTCAGCTAGTCATCAAATATTTTTGCATACAACACATTTATTTTCAAACACCATTTAAAAGCACTCAAAATTTTTTCCAGTTACAGATATTTTAAACAATTTCCTCCACCCGAACCTCACAAGTGTATTTCTTAAGTAGCAAAAGCAGATTCAGAGAACTCCTTCAGAGCACAACACAAATTGCCTCCAGTGAAACCCTACATCTGGAAACAGCCTCTGCCAACCAAGCCAATCACTCTTAGCAAGACTTCCCCAACCACACTGAATTCTGGTGCTAGTCTCAACAGCCACCTTGATTAAACAAAACAAAGCTCATAGATTAACACAGAAGAAGAGACCCTTACCTTGCATCTCCTTGATACCAGCAAGATCCAAAGAGGCAGCACAGGAATCCACAACAGGGGCAAACCTGAGCACTACCAGAGCAGGATGGTACCTTAGCCCAGCTCCCAGCAGAAGCTTTAACACCTCCCAGCTGAGGAGCATGTCAAAATCAGCAAGAGGGTGGGACATTCATTAGGAGATTTGGCAGGTAAACCACATGGTCTCATCTAGAGAAAAGGCCAAATTCTCCCTAGCAAGGTAGAAAACCAATAAATAAATAAATAAATAGGCACAAAAATTATCAAAGTATCTAAAAAAAAATTTCTTTAGTATCAGAAAATAAAATAAAAAGTATTCAAAGCTACTTTTAAACTTTTTTATACTTTAGAGTTGCATAAAACAAATACTGTTAGTGTTTTATTTAGGTAGTTATGGATGATGTGAATAGAGCAGAGCAGGTGATCAGCAGAAGAATGACAGTTCTTGATGGAAGCTTTCTTTCCTCGTGGATCGTAACTATGGATGGACTACATCCCTACACCAAAGGATTTGCTCTGGAAAGTGTGGATTTTTATAGCATTGCTGGTGTGTTGTCTGTGGACTTGATGTCCTGATAAAGGGAATTACACAGTCACAACAAAGTGAGCCTGAGTTAATGGTCAAAACCAGCGCGGCTCTCCACTGCATTCCTGGCTGCGAGCACTTGCCAGGTCTGCAGCGCAGAAGCCTCAACAGAGGCGAAGGGTCTCGCAGGATGTGTTTATGGCAACAGCTGCCTTTGAGTGGATGCTGTATAAATTGGAGTGTGTTTTCTACTTGCTTTGTGAGTTACAGGAAAACAGGAACCCTACTTATAGTTTTGGGCCAGCCACCACAGCAGGGCAGAAAGTAAGGAAAACCCTAAGATCAGCTGGCTGTTGAGACGCTATCAGAAAAAAGAGCAACATTGTAATGTGTGTCATACAACACAAGGCATCTGAAGAAGTGCTGCTTTTAAACAGGATTGTCTTAGCAGCTTCATGTGAAATAGCAAGTTAAACTAATACTGCATTTTTTTTCTAAATGGTTGATTTTACAGGAACATGAAACCTCGTGGGAAACAGTCAATGCATAAGTCACTGCTTTCCTGCCGAAACTTGCCAGCAACAGAATACATTGTGACACCTTGTCTCAAGCAGATGGATACCAAAAATTAAATACGATATGGGGCTTGTCTAATACTAGGTGAAACCTGACACAAACATCAAACATAAGGACTTTCAAAGTTGTGAAGTCCATGCAAAATTTCCTAGGTTTGTTTTCTTCTTAGAGCAGATACTTGTGAATATGTGTATTCCACCTGCACCACAGCCAGGTTACTCCAGCCCGCATTTTCTGCTCGTTTTCATCTTGCATAACTTCACTTGGTGAAGCTATGTTCTCACCTCTCAATGGGCTGCTGGGGAAATGGTTATTACAGGTAAATTTCATCACTGTTAAAATAATCCTCTTTTTCCCCTTTGGTCTAGGCTTGCCTGTCTCAGAAGACAACAGACAGTTTGGAGTGATGGGAAGCCCAGGTATGTGCTGGGACAGGCAGCATAGGCTTCCTCGGCCAGCACTGACCTGTGGCTCCCCAGTGTCCAGAAGAGCCAGACTTGCCAGGAATGCCACTAAACCACAAAGGTTTCCATAGTTCCTGCAATGGCTCCTGCTCTACAAGGGTGGAAAATCCTTAACATGGCAGGATCTGGATAGAGGTGTCCCATACTGACCCGTGACTGGCTGTTCAAAGAAGTTAAGGAGCAGAGTGGGGTTTGTATGTTGAAAATCAGATCTTTGATGGTGTCTCCTGCTAGGAGCTTTTAGCTGAAAAGGGCTCATTGCTGTGTTATATCTTCTGTTTTCTTCTTTAAACGAGCAATCTTAGAAAAAAAAATTGCATAGTAGCTCTACATTACTAATGTTTGAGGAACAAAACATTATTTTCAAGCTGTTCTACATACACAATTTTAAGGAAAAAAAATGTATTGCTTAAGGAGAAAATCATACCTGCTGCATTCCAGCACTCTGGAAGTCTGAGTGGAGATAATAATGCTGCCTTCTACGGCATGTGAAGCTTCTACCCTTCTTTTGTTGATTCTTCAGGCCTGTTGAAACATTATAAACTCCTCATTAAAATTTAAAAATACAAAATTATTTGTCAGAAATATATAGTTATTTGTCTCAGTCTTTACGAACAACTTTTTACTGGATTTTGTCATCTACAGATTTGCCCCATAAAGAGCAGAAATGACATTAAAAAAATCATCACCATCTATTCTGAACTCCACCTGGTGTGGATTATTTAGCAAAGTCTTGCTGCTTTATCAGTAGTAAGAACCATTCTGGAGAACAGTATGGGGAGAGCATAAAATTCTCCTGCTTTCCAGACTGTCTGATAGCATGACGTCTGACTGCCTCTCAGAAGCCAGCTAGATCACTTTATCCCCAAATCGCTCAGGAAAAAAAGAAGACATAAGCTGATGTCTGCAACTTGCGCATCCTGGACTGTTGACTCTTCTCCCACTAGGCACAACGCAGGATGAGCATATTTCATGTGTGAGCTTCTGCTGTACAAGAAAAGAGAGGTCAAAGGGGAGCAGGCAAAAGCTATTTGCCATTCAGTCCTAATTTTCCTTATAAATTATTAAACAATCCCTTATGCATTTCCATCTTTGATAGTCTTGTGGTATGAAGTGTAAGTCAATGGCTAAGCTAATTGCAATAAGCAGAAGTGGTATTTAATGCACTGGACACTTTCAATAGCAAAGTAGTTCTAATTAGTGTTTCTAACTGATGTGACAGCAGTTTACAGAGCGCCAAAATAGTTCCTCATTTGTCAAGTGGGTCTGAAGCTTATGGCAGCTTTCTGATCATCTCCCTTGCCGCAGGACCCGAAAGCACCTTCAAAAAGCTTCCTCTCATTGATCTTTAGTCAGATGCTGACTGAAAGGCACACAGCTTTGCCAGAAAGAAGATAGATAGATGCTGCACCAGCATGAAAATGTCACTTGCCTAATGAAAAAGGGTATCTGTTCATAACCTGCCTGTATGCAAGTATATGCGAACACATGCACACGCAGCCCCATCCCAGAGAGGGCGTGAAGAGAAGCATTTTTATTAAGCATGTGAATGCAATGTGTGTAGAATAGTGACTACATAAACTTAGCATATTAAAATATGCAGGTACATATTTGTATCTGTGTTTGTACACACATACATATATAAATATATATACACACACCCCTACACATATATGCAGTAAATGCACCTACACTAAAATGCACAGATTTTAAAGAGTGCAGTAAACTCTTCCCTCTAGACTTTTCATTGAATATTAGGCATGCAGTGCATCAGATGAACACCATTAGTTTCAAAATGTCAGAATTTACTTTACTTGTCTATGAATTTTCTTCTAATATATTGATAGTTCAGCTATCCTGCTGTTCTCTGAGGGCTGAGGGAGTAAATGATGGTGTGTCAGATAAAGAGCAAGTATTTGCTGAATATAGTGTCAAGAAAGTTCAGAACAGTTTTCCTTTTGTTGCACTTGTTTTATAGCCATCATTAAATAATTAAATATTGTGGTTAGTTATGGGATAAACTATGACATTTTCCTGTGTATCTCAGACAACACTCAAAGGGCCTTAAAAGCATTTATGAGAGGAAAGGGAGGGGGAGTTCTGAAAAGCATGTTTGTAAGTCCATGCTGAGCAGCTCCCTTCTTGTAGTGCCTCTCAAAAGATGACATACTATTATTGAAATATGTGTACCAGAAGCTGTGCCAATGTGCTAAAGCCTGTTTTTTTTGGGTAGTGCTGCATGTGAACCATAACACTTCTCTGATAACAGAGTCCACCATTCCCTACAACGTATGCTCCAGAAATCCCTCAATTCCTGAACTTCCTCTCGCTCTCACAGCTGATACCCACATTAAAAAAAAAGAAAAGAAAGTGTGTGTGGGTGCTGAAGATGTCTTCCAGTCTTTCTTGTTTTCTACATATGTCTTTACTTTGATACATCCTGGAAGGCTGAAGTCCCCTTGTTTCTGCGGCCCTTGAGCAGCTTTGAGGGCAGTACAGGGCAACAGGGACCTCAGCAGAGGATAAGACCCCATCCAAGGAGGAGACCAGCACCTCCCTCTGCTGCGCCCACCTCTGTAAATGCGCCTTCGTTTGTAAATATGTTGTTTGGCCAGCTGAAATAACTGAGTCATTCCAGATCAATAGGCCAGGCTGATACAGGCAATTCTTTCCTCTTTCAGGAGACCTCGTCTCATAAAAATATGTGGAAAGAGATGTCCTTCATCCTGCACAGACAATTAGCAGTGTGGAAGGGACCGGGTCAGAACGTGAGTCAGAAATAATAAAGAGGCCGCGCTAATTGGAGAAGCTTTTTATTTTATTAGTGTTTCCATGTCAAATTAGTGAAATGGCTGAGGCACTTAGAGCGACGGGGAAGCAGCCGCTGCCGTCCGCCCTGGCAGAGCCGCGCGCGGCTTCACGTCGCCCGCCTTGCTTTTCAGTCTGCTCTCAGGACCTGCTCTGCCTGCAGTCCCTGCTGTCCTCAACCCGCTACCTCCCAGAGCGGGTGATGAAGTTTACCCAGGGGAGCGAGTTAGGAAAGGAGAATGCGTTGCCTGGCTGAGGCACTGCCCGAGTTCATCGTGAGCCGGGGAGAAGGGCTGAAGCCGCCGGGCTAGCACTGGCACCAGGCAGGCCGCGCATCCCCACGCAGCCCACGGCACGCAGCAGCAGGCAGGGCAAGGACACCGAGGCACCACCTGCTTACTGTACTTCAGGAAACTGCTCTGGAAGTAGCCGTAGGGTCAGGCACAGCAGCACTGTTTCATAACTTGCATTTTCCATACTTTAAAAAGTTACCTCCCTTTTTATTGCCTCAGACCTCTTTAACTGATCACCGTCTATGCAGTCCTTTTCTGCCATTCTTAATTACTGTTCCCAAATTCTAGAATATGTCTTTTTGTCATTTGATCCACTTTTTTCTCTGATCCCACTTTGCGTTGTCCCAGGGAACCTCCCTATCCTTTTATCAGCTAGTGCCCTATAGTTTCACACTAATTTCTCACTAAACAATAGCTCTCCAGTTTCTGTGGTAGCCCTAGATCTGTTATGAATATTAATAGCTTCTCACAAGCTCTATTATTCGTGGCAGAGAATGCTGGTGTTTGATGTGTGGCTTTTTCTTGAATGCACCAGTATCTCTGCAGTTGGGGTTTGGGTCCCTTTTATGTTTCCCTACCAGATTCCTTGCTTCAATTCTGTCTTTCCCTTTTTTCTTGCAGAGCTGGAAGCTTTGGAGGACCTCTAAGCATTTTTCTTTATTAAGCAAGCCGTCTCACACTGGCACAGTCTATGGTGATTTCTGCCCTCGTTGCGGACTATTTCTGTACATTCCCTAAGGGCATCAAGCCATTCAGGTGGTAGTGTGTAATTTGTTTTGTACTGTGGAATTCCTGCCATGCCTATATGTATTTAGACCACAGGCAAACCAATAAAGTTGTCATAGAAACAAAGCATTTCATGAATAAATCAATTCATAACAAACTTGTAAACTTCGAAGAACCCACTGTGCCTTAACAACACATCTATTATATATACACACTAATCATGTTTGTAATGAACAATGTACACACACTACACATGTCCATTTGTTTTGTCCTGTTGGGCACCTTATAAATATTCCTTAACGCTTTCCCGTGTTGTGTGCGTCTCCGCAGCATGGAGGAACAGAATTGGAAGCTTGCATGATAATGTAGCAGCAGGAATTTTTCTATTTCTTTTTTGATGTGCAAGGTGGAGGTTCAGTAAACTCCAAATGCCTTTTTTACAAGCCAGTGAGGACTGCAAGTATCAGTGCAGCAATTCTTTTTCCAGTCACAGACAACTTAATAGGACTTCATCCACTGTTCACATAATTAGAAAAAAGCCCAGAGTCGATGGGGGCCTGATAACAGAAGCATGTAATAACATTGCTGAGGGTTCATAACACAAAGCAAAATTCAGAGGCTGAGGAAATCTTGCCTCCTTTTACTCCAGTTTAGTGTCACTGAAGCACACGCACTCTGAGGGCAGCAGTGCTGCCAGAACTGACCCCAACACCCTCCTGGCATCTCACCACTTAGCAGGCCATGCTACAACCAGCATGTGGGAAAAATGGGTGGAAAACACCACCTGGTCAACAGAGCCCTGGATCTGCCTGGCTGGGAACGACCACGCAAAACAGACTGGAGATCTTTCAGTGTCTGTCCATCTAACAGACCCCTCGATTTCAAATGGATGGTCCTGCACTAAAGGGCTAGTTGGTACAAGTGGGAATAGGTAGCCTAGTCCTCTGCCTAAATTCCCCTCAAGCCACACAGGGAAGGCTTCATAAAAGCAATTAGCTCACAGAGCTCTGCTGGACATTACTTGGCTCTAGAGATGTCAATGCACAGGACAGAAAAGCTCCTAGTCAGTCAGCAGGGTCCAGGAATTACTAAACTCAAAAGCAAGAATCACCAGCTTTTGAACACACAATGGTCTCTTTTAACTGTTATATTGCAGATATGTTATTTCCATAGAATAATACATTACCCAGTAATTAGGTTCATTTATGGAATCAGATCAAGCCTGTCTACATTTCTGCTGGGTAATGTTCTTCACAAACAATCTTCTCTCCTGGCTCCTCTGATTATTTTATGATTCCTCTTGCTTCTTGTCAGTACAGATTAAAGGTAACACACACTGCTGGGAACAAACATAATTTTCCAGCAGTAGCATTTTGTTTTCCTTAATAATTAACAACTGCTGCTGACTAACCTTCCAGTATAAAATGTGCACCTTATCGAAAGGGAGCGGACACAGGTTAGAACAGCTCACTTGGGATATCAAAATAAGTGTGATTAAAGCATTAAACATTTAGAGGTTGACATTAAGGGATGAAAGGTGGAATTACTGTAAATATAAAACTGTTCAGCATTAAATGGAATGTGTTGCACTTGAAACAGTCTTTCAAAGTGCTAACATTTCAGCATTAATTATTAATAGAAACTGACAGCTCATTTTTAATTTGAGGCTAATGACAAGGTTCCTTAAGAGATAAATACAACACATGGGCTCAGAGGGTTTGTGGATCTTTTGAAAGGCTCTTTAGGTTGTCTAGGCCTTACTCTGCAAACTCCTTATAAAAATAATGCTCTTTTCTCCAAAGTAACCAGCCTGCAAAGCGAGCGGCAGGCTCACCGCTGCCCCGCGCGTTGGGCTGGGTTGGCCGGCCCCTTCGCTGCAGCTCTCCTCCGCTCTCTGCGCCCCTGCTTCTGCCACACCTGGGGGGAGGATATCCTGCCATCTGAGTGGTTTTGCTCTCAGACTACAAATATCATGTTCACCCATCACTAATCACCAAATATCTTCAGGGCAAACAGCCATCTCTGTTTCCCATTTGTCATCATTTTCAGCCATGTCACTGTAACAGTGAAGTTTTAGGCCCCTTTTCTGATCCTGCCTCCTTCACAGAAACTCTTACTATCATGGCAACAAGGGGCACAACTAGGATACACACTGAGAAGACAGAATAGGGCCTAGGGGGTCAGGCTGGTGAAAGTTCTTTTGCTAGAAACCACTGTGGATGCATTCCCTCCATTGGCCAAATAAACTTTTGAAGTGCCAAAAATCAATCAATAAAAAAACCCGTTTATTTTGTTTGTACTACTGAAACTTTTATGACTATCTTCCATGAAAAATGCAATTTAGAAATGTATGTACTAGAAGAGAATGGAATAAAAACATCTATATATTACATTATACTACAGTTATATTACATAGAGAGAGACATTTTAAATAGGTCTCTGTTAATAGAACAGCACACCTCAGGTGCTGCTTTGAGACTCTAGAAATCTGCTAAAATGTGAAGTCCTCAATACTGAGCTGGTGTGAGGATCAAAGTTGGCTCCTCAGCTCTGGCGGGGCTACGGGCTCACGACACAGCGTCCTTTCTGCCCAGCCATGCAGACAAACTGTAGCAGGTAGGCTAAGTGAAGACATATGGGCAGTGCACTCCTAAAGGGCAATGGAGAGATGGGAAACATAGAAAGAAATTGGCTGGGGCAAGGAGTGGGAAAAAGAAAATGAGAAATAGAGCCCCACATTTTAAGATACGACTGAGAAAAACAGTCAGAAATAGGAAAACATTAGGATTGTGGTGATGGTTTCATCTGCTCTCCTTGACACACTGCACATTCCCCAGGGCCTGGGCAGAAAGGAGGCCATTTGCAGCTGGGTGCTCTGCTCAATCCTGTCATGCAACACACAGATATTACTTTGYGTCTATGAAAAACCAATATTTGGCAAAGAAGAGCACGGGGGCCACAAGGCTGTCAAATTAAAGGGCATTTTAAGAGTACTCCCTATACTGGCTTTAATTCAACCATTAGGGTAAATTAAGAATAAGTAAGAGTAATAAGAGAAGTAAGAGAAATCACTGCTTGAAAATATATCCTGACTTCACTTGAAAGTCTATGGAGATGAACCTTCTTGGGTTTGGCTTCACTTTTTGGTTAGTGCTTTTGTTCTCCATTGAAGTAAGTTGTGCTAGAAGAGGCACTTCCAGTGTTGAAGTTACAAGGCGGCTTTTGGGAAAATCAGTTACTTAAAATACTCTGACCTTCCCTTCTGTGCTGTCTCGAGTCAGCGTTCACTTCAGCATGTGCAACCCCTATTAGATAGCTTACTGGAAAACTGATTAAATCAGATGCTTTCTCCATCAGTGCTGAACAATCTGCTCCTACTTGCTTGTAGCACTGTCTAGGTTCAGTGTCTCTGGAGTAATTAATAATGTAATTTGGGAAGCAAATATTTTTATTTCTTTGTTAAAATGTATAACAGAGAACGTTTCTATGTGTAATTTGGCTCAACAGCTAAACACCTGTATCGTGGCAAGTAGAAAAGCTGAGCTAAGAAAAGCTTTTCAGTTTGTACAGAAGATAAAATTGCTAAATTTACCTAAATGAACAATTTAAAGCAATTTACTTCCCCAGATATTACTTAAGACTACTTGCCATCTTCACTGTTAGAGAAGTATGAAATAAGCCTAATGAAATGCACAACTACACAAAAGTCAAGCGTTTCATTTATACATTTCATTTTTTATGAAAGATAAGTCAGTTTCTTATAAAGAAATGTTTCTGTGTGCATTTCTAAGGCATATTAAGAAATGTACAATCAGAAGCAGCATGCTGTTTTATTCTCTGCTTGTTTGCTTGAAAAAGTCACTGTCACAAATAGAAATGGTATCTGAAAAGACTCCAAGTGCATCTCTTCTAGGAAAAAGATTTCCTCTCATTTGAATTAGCTGACATTCCGGGGATGACACGGCAGTCTCCAATTTCAGCACGACTCTCCTGTTTTTGTACAGAGAGGAATGACAGCTTCAAAGGGGCAGCTCCCAAGTGTGAAAATCTTTGGAAAATTTGCCTCTTAATAATTCTTAAACRTCTGCTCTAATAAGGTATTTCCAAGACATATATGTTGCTTACGACGTGATGACTTGTGTGGCAGAGCTGTTGCAGGTTCTCTCCAGCGTATTGGCTACAGGGACACAGATGGCATCAGTCTGAAACACAGGTATCCTACATCTCCTGCCGGTGTGTGTCACAACRGGAACTCGTGTGCTTGCTACACTACATAGCTGGAGGCCACACATACCTCCATGACCGTATTTGCTTGCTAAAAGATGGGGTTGTCTGTAGTTTGGCCACCTCACAGGTGTGCACTAGGAAAAAGACCCTAAAATATTTGCCTACATGTAGGTCTTAGAGGTTACTCTGCCTACTCCTGCAGGAAGTGYAGACATCTTGTCTTTATGACATTTTAAATAAGGGGAGCAAGTGTTGATTTTGCACGTCTTGCTACATCAGAGCCCTGGAACATCCTCCTGAGGGCTCTTAAACTAATAACACACACTGTAAGTGATCTGCCTTGCATGCAGACTAGGAAATATTCCACATTTCTCACCTTTCCTTCCCTCTTCCTAGCCTCACAACAACCTCACCAGAACTTCTGTATAAGAAAAGAATTTTTTTTTTAAAAAAAAAAAAGGTGACTTTGAACAGACAAAGGAAAAGGCAAACTTTACTGTCTCAGGAACCGCAACAATCATTAGCTGGTGTTRGCAGAGACTCAGATTGTTCCTGGCTTTTCCACTTTGCATGACAGAAGGAGACCAGTAAGTCTCTTATCTCTACTTACAGGGAAACGCCTCACTCTCGGATTTAGAAAATAGAAGAAGCTCTAAGCTTGTGGGCAACAATATTTTAGTTTCCTAACAATATATACATTAATAACACAGAAATATGAAGGATTGTTCTGAAAATATGAAGTATAATTGTGCCTAGATTTTTCATTTCTTTTCAGTGAGAAAATGCTCACTCATGTTGCTTCCCCTTCAGCTGAGGTTTTCCATGAGAGGTGACACGGCCTCATTAGCTGTGTCCTGGCTTACACCACACAGACCCCACTCAAGGCTGGAGCTTCAGTCCTCACAGACCCAGATACACCCCCTGACAACAGGAACTTGTGCAATGAGCTCCAGACAGGGATTTGGCTCCAGTACRCGCTGCTTTATGGAGGCAGCATTATTGCAGACACGATTTCCTGCTCGTTGAAAGGCAGACACATCTCCTGCAATCTGACTCCAACAATTTATACACCTGAAGGGACCCAACTGAAATGGCAAGAGGAACTTTTTTTATTATTATTATCTCATCTTGTCAAAATGAGATTAGAAGGTGTGCATTTTGAAATGAAGCACAAAGGCTGTAGTCGTGGGAGTTTAAAAGGCTCTGCCAAAGCAGAGGAATACAAACTGCTTGTTTGAKGTACTTGGCAATAGGTTATGCAACTCACCAGGAAATGGGGAGAAGCAGACAGGGAGGACGCAGTGAAGCCCCAGCAGCTCAGTATAGTTGTGTAGCCTGGTGGAAAGGACAGGGAGAGGCAGGCACAGGATAAGAGCAGGGGAGGAAAGAAGCTGAGTATCAATTCACAGTGTTGGAGGGCAGGAGGATGTCAAGGTGGAGATGTCCCAGAGACAGCTGAAGCTGAAGAGCTGAAGGTTTGGGGTGAAGTAAAGAATAAATTGATTGAGTTGGGAGCAGTCAAACAGGGGCAGCAGGTTAAATCACATAAGGGGAGCTGGTAGGGAGAGAAATAGTCCTGTAAACCACAAGAATCAATAAAATAGAGTTTAAAAGTGAAGAAGATGCTGCTTATAGCAATGCTGACTAATAAAAATCAAATGGGACAATGAAAATCAAGACAGTGCAAAGCTAATACAAATCACTGCATAAACAGGAACCGTAGTATGTACCTCGGAGAAAGAAGGAAATGGCCAACGCTCAGCTGGCGCAAACTGGCACAGCTCCACTGAAATACAAYGGATCGCCTCTAGCCAGCCTTCGTGACATCTTCAAACACCACCAGGCACACTGTCCCCCCTTGTGTTGTTAAATATATCGTATCACGTGCTCAGACACAACGCACAGAGATCTTTCTCCCCTCTGTAAGAAACAGCCATAAATTGTATGTGAGGTAGAAGGGGGAGAAAAACATCCATACTGACCTTTGTCCATTACTGATAGATGCGCCCATAAAGAAAAAAATAAACTATGGAGGCTTATTGTGTAATTGTTGTTCAGCACGATGATTTACTGTGCAATATAGCAAAGCTTATCATGTAACTTCATTGTGAAACTCTCTGATTTACTGTGCAACACAGTAGAGCTTATCACGATGTAACTGTTCTGTGGGAAAGACTTGGCACCAGCTTGGGATAGGGTTTCACAGACCATTAATGATGACTGACAGGTTCATTTCAAATGAGTTATAAAAGAGAGAGTTCACTGTACAAAATTGTCATGCTGTCTGTGATATTCAAATTCTTTAACTTCAAGGCTTTGTAAACACTCTCCACCACCATGAAGTTACAAAACAAGCACATATATTATGAAACTGGATTGCTTTACATTTCTCTTGTGTTTTATGTATTATCATTAGAGTGAGCCATCGTATTTTCATGGTCTATCCATGAAAAATGGATACATTTTTTTCTCTATTTCTTCGGACTGGACTAGATGAGATATATGTAATCCTCCAACCCAATTATGAAATATTAAATGCTCTTGCATTAGATAAAAATATTGTCCTACAGTCATAAATCTATGCTTTTGAAGGCTTGGATGCATGGCTATAAGATACAAACTGTGTGTCTGACAAAAAAGTCAGATAAAACCCAACATAAAAATAATGCAAACACCAAGCTACGTGCTGGCCTGCTCCGCCTTTGCTCAGCTGAGCTTAGCAGTTTTGCCCCTGAAACACTAATGAATGTGCTAAAACCCCAATCTTTGTGGCACTTAAGGGGTCCTGCCAAGAGAATCAGAGTCAGAGATTGACTCCTGCTGGTGTTGGTTGCCTGCGACGGAAAGGTACCATCAAATCTGGGAGGAGCCCAGCCAGTGACATGATTCACTAGAACTACACAGAAATAATAAACATGCCCTTCCATAGAAAGTACTTCAAAAGTGGGTTGAACAGAAGCATGATTTGGATTGAAGAGACAATATGTTGAATATTAGAAATGCAAAACTGAAAAGGCTCATCCAGCAGCTACCATGACTGCAAGCCCATTCATTGCCAAGTCTTGTATGCTGCACAAGGAAAGAACCATGCTGTAATAGTCTGTGGGGGCCAATAGCAATTTTAGACACTCATTTTTCCCTATGTATAAACAGAAACATAGGGCTTTGCAAAAAATCAACTCTGCATTTCAGCTGGTCACATTATGAACCGTGCATTCTTCAATGGTGGAACATTTCATCTGTTAATCTTGTTAGTGTGAGTAAGGGAAACATCAAAAAAATCATGCGTAATGTCCCATTCACTTCCAAATCCCAGTGCACGTCGCCATACAGCACAGATGTCAGATCTTTTTTCTGCTCTTCAGATAGATGGATGCTAAAATTCTGCTTCCCTCATTCTGGATGAGTCTGCAGGAGACGTCCCTACGTGCTCACAGAAGACATCCCCATGTGTCTGTCTCACCATCCCAGCTGCTCTGTGGGCTCAGAGAGGCTTCAGGCAGCTGTAGCAGGGAGCAAGGCATGACCCACAGAGCACAAATGCAACTGCCCTCAAGGTAGGCCTTGCCCCCCAATCCTCTGCAGGGCTCACGTGACAAAATTAGGAGTGGAGCCCTGGGGTTTATAACTGGCCCTTTCATGCTGCAACAGCTGTAACCATGCACATTCGGTCAGGTCTGAACGTGGTAAATGGATATGGGCTGTAAAATTTGCAGCTGCAAATGGCAGYGTGTGCACGTCTCCAGCAATTTCTGTGCTTTTGTGGAAAAGATCGATTCAAGGTGGCCCCATAAATGCCCCCAGCTCCCAAAGCAGCAATAAGAGGTCGGTCACAGGATGYGATTGGAAGGGAAGCTCTTCCACAGCCCAAGGACTGTGCTGAGGAGCACGTCTGCTTTACAAACGCACGAGCTAAACCCACCTCTGAGGGGTTTCTGTGGGTTGTGGCTGGGTAGGTGCCTTCAGTGCCACTACGGCCATGAGAGGCGCCTCAAGGTGATTTGTTTCTCAAGAAAGAGGTTCCCCCTTCTCTTCTTGTGGAAAGTATGAAAACAAATCTGTCACTGTAACCAGCAAATAGTAGTTAGTCAATGCAGCCACAAAGCAGCAGTGTCACAGACTGTCCTTTTCCAAGGCATCGGTGATTTACCTTTCATATTTACACTGGATAAATGGCAGGATTTCAAATTCCTGTAATTATCTTCCGACGCTACGTGAGGCTAAGCACTCCATTCGGCTGACCAGAGCAGGGACGCAAGCACATGCCTCGCGCGAGCAYGTGACGAGCCGCTTTATGAGAGCGGGGACAAAGGCGCGCGGCGGCRCCTGCGGCAGGTCCCCTCGCGGCACCGTCTGCCTCCAGCCGCCTCCTCCGCGCCATTCAGTGCTGGGTTGCCCCTGCCTGGCCGACCTCTTAGAAACGTGCCCGGCCACTCGGCTCTGTGATGTCTGGGTAGCTCTGCTCCCTCGCACTGATSTAGCCAACACATGAATATGCTCATCTGAAAAGGTAAGAATCCTGAGGAAGGAAGGAAACAGCTGGCAAGTCTTAAAGACAAAGGGGAAGCTCTCCTCAGACACTTTTCTTGTATAATTTATGCTGTAGACATTTTACTCTGTCTAATTGCCCCATTTCAATCTAATGTCAGTTAATCAATGACTTCTGCCTAGCACAGAGGTGAACCCTGGATGCAGAACAAATGCATAAATTTGGTCTGGCTTTCTGCAGGCTCTACCTCCGAGCTCCATCTTGTGCTTTTGCTCTCCGGAGTTGAAATTTCTTTTTTGACTCATCCCCACCAAACACCCACGCGCTCCTTCTTTTGAGTCACAGTGTTTTTATATTTTTAAATCATGATTACACTTCTGTAAAATGCAAATTTTTGAAGTACCTCACTACTGCTTTTTACTATTATTGTTTTATTACCCTGATATTTTTATTTGGAAGGTCTGTTTCTCAAGCCTACCCAGGTGGTGTGATCCCAGATGTATCATGAAATGAACACTGTGACTTTTTGCCTTGCTTCCAAGGCCTTATTTTCATGCTTTTCCTTATTCAATATATTCAACATAATACTTTTAAAACAAGGATATAATTATCCGAACTGCTTGGAGGGCCCACAGTTTTTCTGAATCTACCAGGCTAATCTATGCAGAGCAGTTAGAAAAATAAAAGCTCCATTTGGAGCTTATGCCAATTAACCCAGCATGCAGAGGACCTGGATTTGGCCACTCTTCCAGGCTACAACTTTGTGGGATGAGTCCATCATTTTTCTACTAACTCTTAAGTTAAATGGCCAGCACCCAAATTCCCATGTAGATGCCCCACAGATGGACACACGACACGCTCCTGGGCACACAAACATTCCCCATGCTCTGGGCTTCAGCACGGTAGAGTCTGACCATCAAACTTCTGCACTTGAAAAAAGGGACCCTTTCTGAAAAGCCCTCTCAGATCCACCCAGGGAACAGTCTAATGGCCCCAGTGTGGTCCTGGGCAGCACGGAGAAACTTCCCTCTCGCTCCACTGGATGACAGATCAAACTCAGTACAGAGCTGGAGCAAGGGAAATGTTTTAGAACACAGGAGAAATTATATTTAGACAACCTATCGTTACCTACATATCTTCCAAATCATGGGGAAATTCAAGACAAGGTGTGGGGGTCCATTTCTTTAAATAGTCTATACATCTGAGTCATTCTGCTCAGTGTCTGGCATATTGCCAAACATTTCAAGAACTGGATATTTGCCAAGGAGAGGTATTTGGGAGACTTCTGGCCTAATCCATTTTGCTACAAACAACAGTAAGACTTCTTGGGAAAACTACCAGGAATTGGCTCAAATCACCATCTGCATGTTGTCCTGAACAGAGCAAACCAAGTCTATTCCACATTTCCTAGCAGAATTCTGATTTCTGCTGGGGGAATCACAATAGCGCTCAGTCACTGACCTTTCCTTATTTACCACAATACCACAATTGTACTGCATCAAATTGTTGCTGGTGCTGAAAATATTTAACATCAATTTAGCAATTGTAAATTACAGTTCAAAAATTTTCCAAATGCCTTATCCAAAGTGCTTTGAACTGTTCATTTTTCCAAGATGGGGAGAATTTGCCATAAAATCTTTGAGTAGGATCTCCCTAACTGAAAACTGCATTCTTCTTCAGAGTGAATGGAATAAGGCTACCTGGGGATATTTTTTCTGCTTCCAAAGGCAGAATCAGACGGATGATAGTTTGACCCATCAATAAGATGTAGAATATATTTTATCTTCGGTTTTTGAGAAAACCCTGTGTCAGAAACGTGTGTTGTAGGTGGAATAAATTCACCACTGTATAAAATTAGAAAGCATTCTGAGATCACATGTAAAACAAACACGGTCGACAATAAGGTTGTTTTAGAAGCTATTGAATTTGTGGTAATCTTCCCCTTTAAATACATCATCATTAGTATTTTATTGATCTAAAAGTTCTTGGTTTTTCAAAGGCTTTGATTACAATTTTCTCCAAAAATGAGAAAAAAAAATCTATTGTAGCAATTACGTGAGCAATCTGAAGCCTACAGTGTGCTTCTTCACAGCATCAAACAGGAGCAAAAGGAAATAAAAGCCAGTGTCAATCTTCAACGAAATTAACACAATTTAAAGCTGCTCCAGGCAAAACAATGAATTCTGTAATTTATCAGCACTGGATAACATCACTGAGGGAATTATTTAATGATTAACTACAGCAGCTGGAGCCAGGGGTGAGGCAGGGAGCTTAGGGCTGTGCTTCCCACGTGCGCTGCCTCTGGAGCGCGGCCGCCATGYGGGTCCGTGGGAGGAGGACCGTGGCCAGCGCTGCACCTACCCTGACTGGCAGCTGGCACGTGACGCCAGTGACGGGGGCCGTGGTGAGCAGAGCTCCGCGCCAGCCCCGCGAGCCGACGGGCGCTCTGGCCTCGCGCTCACAGCCCTGATGGATTGGAAGAGCTTTACGGGGAAAGAACAATAAAAGCASCCACTGTAGTACAGACAAAAGCTGCTTGGGAGTCAGTGCAGGTTTTATCAGTGCGGTGACTCGTAGAGTCAGGATTTCACACCAAGCCTTTTTGCTATAAAAAAAATGGAAAAGGCGAAAGATCTAGATGCCAGTATTTATTACTGTAGTGTAACTGCATTTCTGCACTTCCTGGGAGCAGTCTATCTGTGACTAAAGAGCTCTCGGCGCGTAGCCCCGACTGCGCTTGCGGCCCCACGCGCAGCTACAGGAAGACAAGCCCTGTAGTTCAGCTCTCCACAGAGCTACGTTCTCCCAGCGCAGACAGAGAGAGGTTGTTTGAGAGCTGGAGACCAATCACTGACCAGTATCCTTGGAAATAGGGAAGATTGGACTATTAAGCTACGGAATTACATATAGGCAAAACTGATGTAACCAAGAGCAGAAGCTGGCCCTGGGAGAGACCTAACATTTTTTTGCCTTGCATCTCTCTACATGTAGCTTTAAGATTGGGAGTTTGTCGGTGGGTGAATGAGCCACAAAGCTGTCTGCYTGATATTAATTTCTATCTTAGGAGCACTTGGTTTGTGAAGTTACACCCCGGTAAGACTCTGTGCAGGAGCCAAGCAAGGGAGCTCCATATTCCCTTCTCATGTTTTGTGGCCTGAAGACAGCAGAAGCGGAGAGCCAAAAATCTCCTAGACCAACTTCTGCATCACAGCAATCAAACAGCATGAGGGAGTCTTGATTTAATAATCCATATTTGCTTTGGAGATACTAAGAATGTATAAAGTGTCCCATTTTTAAGTATTAAAGTTATTATGTTCCGCTGGGGTGTGGGCTGTGCTGCCTTAGCCATTTGGTGTCTGGGTTCTCTTGCAGCTTGTCATTTGTATATGTGCTCAGAAATGCCTTCACAGTGGCAGCTCTTTTGCCATCACTCTAACTGTTGTGATGTTTTACACTGACAAAGTTCTTGCTGCTATTATTAACAGAAGCAAGGCTATGCCCCCAAATACTATCTACAATAAAATCTACAACACAGATTGTGTCATTCCCCCTCTAAATATTGTTGCTGATTAACAGCTTTTTTTTTCTGAAGAATGTTATTTTTCTAGTCCACTATTAGCTTCCACAATGACCGCATGATACAGCTTTGTGTCTCCAAGCCTCCAGTAAATGAGAAACATTTTGTAGAATTTTCTTTCGCTCTTGAATTTTTCAACATGCACATAGGATAAGAAAGTAACAAGACTCCAATATAATTTTATAATTGGATTAAAACACAGTTCACCCACATACGAGCTGGACTGGTTGTGAYAGATGTCAGGAGAAACTCTAAGGCAATACCAAAATTCTTTTATTCCACAACTGCCAAATAAAATAKTACTAGAAACTTGTCAGCAAAAACCTCCTGCATTGGCTGAATTTAAGTAGCAGAACTGCAGTCAGGTACTGGATGGGGCATCAGTGCAATCAAATTACGTGAAACCAAATGCTGGCACTGCCAAACCACCCTGCCTGCCTCCATTTCGATTTTAATTCCGAGCCTGTTAATTGTGGCTCAGTCACAGCCCGAATCCAGCACAGGTACCAAGACCAGATCTCTTCTGACTGCGTCACATCTACATGCAGCCCTTCCAACTGCCAGTGAGACCAGCTCAGACCAGCCAGACACAGGATGAAGTAATTCCACATTACTGGAATAACCTATGCCTGCTTTGCCCTTACGCTGAGTTACTGCCCTGCCTGCTCCTGAGGAGGATGCGGGAATGCCATTCCTGTTGTTCCTCTCTGGTCTGGCAACATTGGTGCAGAGGTGCCCCCTGTCACGGGTCACCATACAGGTCCCCTATGCCAGTCCTGCTGGGCAGCAGATGAGGGAGCCCTTGAAGTGGCTTCTATGCCATCTAYACAACCCTCCAACCCCTCGAGCAGGGGAGCCCAGCACAGGACCTGCAGGCTCACCTACCGCTGCGAAGGCAACCCCCAGGCATGAGACGCACCAAACTGCTTTCCCCCTAGTCCAGAGCTTCGCTCTCAAGAGCGCAAGCATCATAGATCACCAAAGTCTTCCATTTCATGATGAGACACTAGGAAAACCTGCGTGAGGGCTGCCGTCAGCTGCCATCAAGCCCCTGGGAGAGCATCAAAGCGCAGGTGGACACAGCAACGTGGGCAGGAAGGATGAGCTCCCACTGCCTCCTGCGGAGCCCAGCAAAAGCTTCATCTCTTTGCATCAGCTTCTCCTCAGCGGAGATGTCGGCGACGTCGTYGCTCCGACCCGCAGCCCCGAGGAAAGCAAACAAAAGCCAGCAGGGCAGAGCAAGTGGCGGCTCCTGCCAAAATCCCAGTGAAGCCACGGTCACCATGCGCGGTGCCTGCACCGCATGTCAGTGACGCAACATAATTAATTAGATTTAGACTAGATGAAAGTACATTAGACACAGTGAGATACCACCTTCCTGCCTGTCCAGCCTTGGAAGAGCTGGGCACAGTTTCTTTCCTTATGCATATTCCCTTAATAATATATTTGTCACAAGGATTCTTCCTACACCCATCTGGCATATAGATATTTTTCCAAATTTGTCATTTTTTAATGCTCCAAAATGTATTTTACTTCAGAACCTTTCATTATGAAGCAGCAAAAGGCTGCCATAGCTTGATATATGGAGCAGAAATCACATCTGTTCCAGGCTGTTTTCTAATCAGATAAAGCACCGCATACCTGCAGTGCTTACTCTTCTGGCCTCTGACTAGAGGTACCCGAGTGACTTCCCATGCTACTCCCCTAGTCTTGCATTCACAATTAAGCTACCAAACACCATCCTTATTTTCAGTTTTTGGCTAATTACAGTACTTTTAGAGAGGGAGAAAAGAAAAAAAAAGAAAAAAAAAAAAAAAAGGAACTGTTGGAATTACTTTGTGGCCCCCTGCACAGCATAAACCACAGAAATTCATTCAGCATCTCGGGCATCAGCCCAGCAGCCTGTGCTTGAACTAGAGCGTACCTTTTAGGAGGGCTTTTGCCCTCAATTCTCCTTGGGAACTTGACACTCACAGCATGTGATGTAGGGCACTACCAGAAAATATATGCCRTGAGGGGACCCTGTAAGGGGACAACACAGCAGGGAAATTCAGCAAGCATCCGGGCCTGGGAGAGAAGGCGCTGTGCTACCCACTCTTCATTTGGCCTATGGGGCAAGGAACCTATTTTAACCTGACACGGTCCTAAGGAAGAGCTTCTCCTCGTCTCAGGGCCTTCACCTGCCAGCTATGCCTTGGCTCCTTGCCCCTGCCTGGCTCCTTCGCCTGCATGCAGCAGTCAGGCAGGATGGATTCTGCACAAGATAATTTCATCTGAAGCCACATTAGCTCCCCAGACACGCGGTCTGCTCCTCATGGTATATCCCATGAGATACTTGCCTGGCACAGTAGAGACAGGAAGGCTGATGGTTTGTGGCATTCCCCTATGCCAAATCCCTGGAGAGTGTTCCACCTACTTTGAATTTCCTCTGTTCATATAAAGCAAAAGGACAGTCTGAGACATTGCTCTGAATATAGTTCAAAACACAGTTTGAAGTGTGAATTTTTCAATATTTGAAGCATTGGCTTTTATGATTTATTTATTGATATTCCAGGACAAGTATCATAGAGCGTAGCTAGTGCCTTCTCCAAATACAACAACAATCATTGAATGAATAGCAGTATTTTCGTAGATACTTCATCCATTGCTATGCAGATAAATTTTGTCTCTGTATAATAACACAAAGATATCAGCAAGCTAGATTAAGAATTTTGAAGAATCACTAAAGAGACTGAAGCAAAATGGTTCTTACTCCTTAATTTCTGACAAGAGGCTGTGCTTCATGAGCAGAAGCTCTTTACACAGGGTGTGACTCACGCATAAGAGGTGTACAGGGTTTGCTGTCTCTTATCCCTTGAGTCCACCTTGTAATATTGCTGGTATCCGTGTGTAACAGATAGTGTTGTGYGCTGGGCTGGAAGATAATAAATAGATGTGAGGTGATGATTTACAGGAGGGTGCCTGGAACTCCTTCAACCACCAGGGAAGGAAAACTGTGCTGGTACAAGGTTGTGCTGTCAACCTCGCAATAGTTTTTCCTCTCTCCTGAGGGCAATTTCTCCACCATGTAACTTGCTTCCTGCCTCATCATCTGGAAATTCACAAATCAGAGGAATTGTGTTTAATTACTAAAATGGTTGATCCATAGATTCTTAGCTGTCAAAGATGCTGGGGGGAGGGGTTTAATTGTTGTTTTTCACTGAAAGGATTTCTCCTAAAGTGATGAAATAACTCACATTAATGAAGATTGCAAATAGAAGACTTYTGTGATTATTTCTAGTTGTTGAAAGAATTGCTTATTTAAAATGCATTGCTTTCTTATGTGAAAGAACTTATATTTCTCCAAACAGCCAGAATAAATTTAGACCTACAACATTCATAACTAAGGATGAATGCATATTCAAGCTAACACTGTATGTGATCTCTGATCATACAGTAGTTAAGTTATACAATCAGAGTGATTTATGTTACTAAAACGTGGAGCCTCATATCTGCTGGAGTGTGGGTAAAGGGGTGGAATTCTCATCAATCAAAAGACTGTACTTGTTCAGCACTGGGATAATTAAGGCAGACAGTAAAAAAGCATGAAATAATACTAAAAAAATGGAATCAGAATTGCTATTTGCATAGCTTTATTAAGCAATACAATGCTGAGCCACCTTTTGAAGCAGCTAGCCTAGAAATCCACCTATTACCTCCTAGCACTTGATACATGTGTTCTGCGTATTCATACTGAGAGYATTTGGAGAGTAGTTATATAACACATATATTGCCCTAGACTTAAGAATAATGGCTACCTCTTCACTTTACTCCAAGACAGAGACAAAGCAAGAAAAAAAAATATATAAGCAGTTTGAAAGCGCATGCTTGTGAAATCCCTCTCGCCTTATTGATAGCGCCTTTGTTCTCATTTAGCAGCATCAGGTAGCGATTGCTGGGCACAATGAGGGGCTAGTACAGTTGAACTGTATTAATCAAACAATTGCTTAAAAAAAGTTTAATTAACTGCATATTTTGTAAAAGCCACATTTCATTACTGTTTGTTAAGAAGATGGAAGCATGCACTGGAAACACTAATTCTAATTATTACTTCAAGTGGGAGTTTTTGGCACAAGGTCAAGGAATAATAGAAGAATGTGTGAATCTGCACTACACTGCAGCAGTAAGACTAATCATTTGAATAAAGCCAGTTGCTTTCTCTTGGACTGTCTGTGTGCTGTTCAATGTTCTGGATGAATCTAACACAATCAGCCTGTTCTCTGGTGTATATCCACTTCCTGCTGACTCAGGGCAGCTTGCTTCTTCTGCCATTTATTAAWATGAAACATTCCTATTAAAACATCATTTTTCAGAGAGACAACCAAATAGATATTAGTAATGGCATTATTAAAACTATCTTGTTTAAAATGAACTGTCATACTTGTGTGTTGCAAAGCAACACACACAAATCTATTTCATTTAGTATGAGATTGCTTTGAAGACCTGGATTTCTTTCTTTCCATTAGAAGGTATTGCAGAGGGGATGTGATGTGTGCTCCAGGAAACCGTCAGCTTTTATAGCTATTAAAAAGGAGGAATACTGTTTCTAGCACTCTCCATTGCAAATGTATAATTCATGGMTTTGATTAACATGCAAATATGATCCATGGTCTCCTCTATGTTTATATCTCCTAATAATCTATTAATGGTTTTAAAAGTAAAGGGTAATAGAAACATTTCATATGAGCAACATTTACTCATGATTCTCTGTTTTTTTTCTCTAATTGTATAGTATAAGCATGTCTAGAATTAAAACAGAAACAATAAAAATTAATTAACCTGTGATTATCAGATAAATATTTGCAGAACATAAGGACACAGGCCCAATAATCTCCAATTCTGTAATGAAAGATCCTATTATCACTAGATGTCAACACGCCTTAGAAAAACCAATGCCGGGGAGAAGGAAAGGTGCCTGTATCAAAAGTACTGCTTGAAAAGACACTCCCCCCCTCCCCACCCTTAGATTTGGAAATACCAGTTGTACCAAGATTTCAATTTGGTGGCAGACTTATTGTTATAGCAAATGTGAATCAAAACCCCCCAGATCAGGCTTGGGTGGAGCTGAAAAGCAAACCAGCATAAGACCCATATCAAAGACTTGGCCAGTTCATTCCTCTTTGTAAGAGCAGGAGGAGAGGTAAGATGCCATCTCTGCTGCAGCCAGACGCTGCCCATTTGCCCTCGCCAACTGAACCGCCGTCATCTGCAGGCAGGCAGGATGCATGCACACACACACACGCACATGCACAAACACACAGGTGCCTCTCGCTGCCGCACGGCCCAGCTTAGGGGCAGTGGCTCTTGCAGATTTGTGCCACCATCCGTGCGGGTGCTCGCGCTCCGGCCCCGCGGCATTCTTGCCTCTCCCCTGCAGAAACTGCCCAACAGCCATCTCACTGTTAGCAAAAACCTGCAGAGAGGAAGAGGGCAAAAAATGGGCACATCTGCTCTTGCAGGAAACTTCATCTAAAGCAACGGCGCTATGGGCAGCAATAAACCATTTTAATCAACTAATGGAAAGAAGCCTCCRGCCAAGGACAGTTTTGATGCTTTTCATATTGCGGCCCGTAAGTACTGGGCAGTATTTTAGAGCAGGTCAAGGGCTTCTCTCTGATGCTGCAGAGTTCTATGGCGTAAGGAGAGAAAAGCAGTGTGTCAATCCCCACAATGTCTGCCTTCTTTTTTAATTAAAAATGCTACTCCTGCCACACAATGATGGGAAGAATGATGGTTTTCCAAGCATTTATTACCAAATAAGTGTGGTGCCTTTAGAAAGATGTACCCATCATTTAGGAGCCTCCCGTTTTCTTCCAGCTGCTTGCTTTGGATGCTGCTGCTTTCCCAGAGAAACCAGCACACTTCGGGGCTGGGATTGCAGAGGTGCCTCCGCCGCTCTGCTGCACAGGGGCAAGCATGTCCTGCCTGGAGCACAAAGCAGAGCTTTCATTGTAGGCCCTTTCTCTGGCACCGGTGACTAACGCAGTCACTAGCGCTGCATGTCACAGCACTGCTCCGAGGCGCAGGGCACCTATTCCCTTCCTGCTGGAAGAGGGGGCCTCAGGCAGCACCTCAGCTGCTCCCGCGCGTGCTCCGCGCGCACCGAACCCCTCCGCCGGTCAGTGTGACGGAGGGCACATGTGCTCACACATTGCCCAATGGAAAGCCCGGCGCCACACACCCTTCACACTTCGTTATGGGCTTCCTTAATTAAATGAACATAACAAGTTGATTAGACTTTAGAAGCTTTGTGAAAAGTCRGATCCACTTAAACTGAAAAGTAGGACTCGGAAATAAATTATTCACAGTTGATAAGACTACGACAAGAATTTCTCAAACATTTCTCAATACCTCAGAAAAAGCGACATATTGAACTCTATTTTACTGTGAGGCTCAAAATGGCAATTAACAGTCCTAAGCTGCATATAAAACCCAGTATGAACCACGTTTACAAGAACATTGTGTGTGAATCAAATCACGTTATCTTGGCTTTGAAGAACTTAGAAATAATTGCCAATAAGTATTCATGTATAGGACCAATTTTTTGAAACAAGTTATTTTAATTACTACTAGTGTGGGGAGTACGTGTGGGCGATTTTATTAGATTTAATGTGTTTAGTGAAGCTCCCTGAACTGTAGCGGGTTTATTTTTGTAAAAAATGAAATATTTAATATATCTTTATTATTCTCATTTTCTAATATTCTATTTATTTGTAAATGAATTCCAACTTTTTATGCTTCTGATGTTTTCATACAAAATACCAGTATGAACCACAGTAATATAATAATATACTATCAAAGCTATCTGAACACCATTTAGGTTTGCATCCTCATATACCACACTGAGAACCAAAACACCCTCCAACTACGTGCATTAGAGCTGTCTGTGTTTGTCCCCACACCTGAACTACAGCCCTGGTTCAATAGTACAGAGGAAGCCTTTGTGAAAGCGCTGGAAATGAAAAACAAGGGGGGAGAGGGGAGGAGCAGCAGAAGAGGTAAATAACTTGGCCTTGAAAAGTGATGGAAATCCTTGCTGCTTGTAGATCATTTAATTAGTAGCTTTTCACTTCACTTCTATCTCAAATTTGCAGTTCCTTGAACCCTTTGCAGCAAAATTATTCAAAAAATCAAAGAAATAATGCCAGCAACTCCATCAATAGATGATAAAAAAGAAGCCATTTCATGGTATTCACACAAACAGTCAAATCTTAATGCTGCCGTCAAGCAACCGTTCAAGCCGTGCTATCTATGGGTCTTTTTCCTTTTCTGTCTTTTGTAATCACTGAGGCCATTTCAAACGTTGCAGTGACAGCCCGAACAAACGACGAAAACCACCCAGGCCGTTAACACGCAAATACTCTGTGCTACGTGTGCAAGAGGGCAAGGCCACAGCCCTCCCAGTGCTACAATGCTCAGCCGATGGTCACAGGCACCCGGGCACAGCTCCTTCCTTCACTGGATCAGACCCYCCTGGCCCTGCTCCTACATCACTGCTCAGCAAGGGCGACAACCAGACACTTCACCCTAGTCACCATTTTCCATTCGCCAATTCCAAGGGCAGTGCAACTGCTTAATATGCAATATCTTGAACATGCCAGTCCCACGTGAAGTTTTTACGGACATCTGCAAACATCCATATATCAAAGAACACAATACACTTGCACTTTCCTGGTGTGATATAAATTAGCAGTTTCCCACTCTTCATTACCACAATAAATCTACACAGAAAGAACTGTTGGTACATACAACAGCACCAAAGYGCCTTAAATAGAAGTAGACTTGCAGTTACAAAAATAAATTTCTAAAAAGGAGAGAGGGGAGAAAAGGAGACGAATGTTCTAATCTTACCTTCATCATAATCTTATTAGCATTTCTCAGTGAGTAGTTCAAGTATCAGTCTATACTCTTATGAATCTGTCTCATAAATATGTCAAGTGCAAAGTATAGTTATTTTAATAGTCTGTGTTGGTGGGCCATCATGGATTTAATTAAGACACAACTAGTGTATGAAATATGACACAAAAGCACCAGACTAAATGGAGAAATGTTTTACTGCAGATTTAAATCAGGGCTGCAGAAGTAATGATGATCTGGCCTTAGAAATCCTACTTAAATTTAATTAACGCAGACCAGTACAGACCTGTTCATATCGGAACAAAAAAAAAAAAAAAAAAAGGGCATTAAAAATAATGATTTAAGCTATACTGTGTTATTTATAAAGACGTTTGCATTATCCCCCACTGCATTATGTTATTTATAAATGTGTGTTCATTTGTAGCCCTTAATTTTAAAAGACTAGAAATGCAAATCTAGGAAAAAAATATTAAACTATTACTTTCAGCTATCTTGTTTTTGCAATGTTTCCAAAATGATCCCTTATTTTGGAGGGTCTCAAAATGTACAAATCAGGCTGATATGAAATAAATATCATTCTAAGGAGACAATGAAACCTGTGTTATTTTCCATCCAAATCTCCTGCTTCTTGATCTTCTTCTGTCTTCTCAAAAAGCAAGAGCATAGTCATCACTATGAGTATGCAGGATTAGATCTTCAGCCAATGCACAATCTTTTCTGCTGTCATCTCAGTGCAGTGTTTTGACTTCACAGGAGATTTTGGCAAGATAAGCTATTTTAGGAAGCAATGCAAGCACACATATTTTTTGAGTTGAAATTCCTTACCATTATATGAATTTAACATGTTATTATAAAGAAAGAGTCACAATTTCATGAAACTATTCCAACAGTTCCACCTTGCCAAGCCATGGTTGCCAAAAGCCTTGCTTGCATGATGTTGAAAGTAAGTCTGAGGAAGTCTTGCGATTGATTTGCAAAGGCACAGAAGCGGATGCTGAATTTATACAGTTAAGTATAGGCCTGTCTGGCTGCAAGAGTTGATGCCTTGGTCAACTGCAGGGACTACCTTTATATTTGATTTTCACATCTAAGACTTTCTATTTTATTAATCTGATCCAGCAAGTACTAGCTATCACATGTTAACTTTCCCCATTTGAGAGGCTTCCAGTCATTTGGATTAGAATAACCTTTAATTAGTTTGTTGCTTTAGCAGACAGCTAAAGTATTTATTAACCTTTTATTACTAAAGGAAAAGAAAAAAGGCAGTGGCCAGAAAGCATCATTAAGTGAACTTCATCCCTATTAGAAAATTCAGAGCTGTGGACTCTAGCAGCTCTCCAAACACCATAATTTGGACTGCCAGGAATCTAATAAAAACTGTAAATTGACCTAAAAATGAAAGTGCTTGGGAGAAATAAATTCATAAGTACTTTTATTTTTTGGTGAAAAAAACATCAAAGGTTTGTAACTCAGCCTGGAAGGCAAAAACGGATAAAAGTATAGAGCCTATAGTTTCAAAATATTTTTCTCTTTAATGAACAGTTGAAAATATCCATAAATCTCTCCCAGTATCAGTGTATTTAAAAAGCAGTCAAGTCTTTTGTGCCTGACATGTTTATAGTAAATCTATTCTCATCCCTCGTGTTTGCATAAATTGTCCAAAAGTTCATCCTGTCTTGGCTGTCTTTCAGTATTCATTACTATTGAAGTCATTTTTTGCAGCAAATGAAGAGAAAAAATACCCAGAAATTCAGATAATGCATAGAAAGAACCAGACTTCCGATGACTAACAGCAGCAAACACAGCTTTATTCAGCTAAATTCACAGAAATTTGTTTCCTACTGCCATCGACAAGCCCAGCAGAGTGAATTGCGTGCGTAATAAATACCCGCTCGCGTGGTCCTTTCCCCAGAGCAGCCTTCTCACACACTTTCCCTGCCACGCTTCTTCCCGTCAGCGCTGCGGCCCCGCGAGGTCTGAGCCAGGCACGTGTGGGCAAGGGGCTGTGGCAATGACAGAGGGGCTCAAGCTGCTCAAGACACTTGATCTGCTCAACAGCCTCCCAAATTCAAACGCTTTCTCTCAGGAATAACTAAAACCACTTTGGGCGGTATTGTAACTGGAGCATTTAAACACATCTTTAGGTTTCTTTCCCACAAAATACTCAATAAAAAGGGCTGAAGATCAAGGACATTATTTGCTGAATGACTCATCAAGAAGTTAAGAAACAACTGCACAGCTGTACCCCAACTGAAAAGCAAGGCAAAAGGGAGCTATCCAGCCTAGACTTCAGTGAAATCAAACCTAAAGACGGACGGATAGAAATTTACCCCAGCCTATGTTGYGGAGGACATAGTATTACAACCTGTATTAGATTTACATGTAAGAAGGCACAATATCTTAGCCCCAGAACACATTTTTGGTAATTGCCATTAGAAGTCTTGCTGCCATTGGAGTTTGTTCACTRAAACATTAATATACAGCAGCCCTGCAAAGAGATTTGTAGAGTAACTTTCATTTACAGAACTCTATCCACACCTCTGTATCAAAAAAATTTGCAGAACTAAACATTTAACAAATAAGTTTGAGATCTGCAGTGATTAAATTAGTGAGTTAATTATCACAACATTTAAGGTTAAGGTTCGGAAGTAGGTTAAGTATATCCATTCCTAAGTCTCTGTTTTCATCTCACTTGCCACGTGCTGCAATAACAGAGAAGGTGAGGCCACGCTTGCAGGGGTGGTGAGCGGCGAGGCATTCTCCACCAGAGCTGTCATGGACTAAAAGCCATCTTCCRAGAAAACTTTTCTCCGTTTTCCTGTCTGAAATGTTACATTCTTCATGTCCCAGGGGTTCTCCTATCTTTTAGGGCAAAATCCCCCCAAAACACTTCAGATCAATATATATACGAAAAAAAAAAAGCCTGTTCTACAGGACTTGAGGGATTTTGTACCTTTGAGAGTCCACACAGCTCTCTAATGTGAATTACAGAAGAAAGAGCATCCAATGCTTTGTGCTAAATTCAGTCTACACACAGAGCTCCTATTTGCAGTACTGTAGACTCAAAGCAACTTACAGATAGAGCTGAAATTCCTTACAATTGGAGTAACTTCAGTGAGGCTAATCCACATTTACTCTAATGAAATTAAGAGCAAAATTTGCTCCAGAATAATCACAGAGAACCAAGAAGGCAATGGGATATTTCGTCTGGATTCATTTACATAAAGCTACTCTCCTACTATTGAACACATTCTGTCGACACGATCTCTGGATTCTTGGAAACCAGCCCCAGCCCCAAAGCCACTACCAAGGCTGATGCAGCTTGGAGGTGACACTCTGGAGCTTTCTGGGAACAAAGCAAATGCTCTTTCAAAAAACAAACCCACCATTCTCTCTTCTCCCTGGTCGAGTTTTTCCATTTGCTTTCCTCTCATGACATTTTGAGTTTTAAAACTAACATTACATTGATAAAGACTGCGTGGAAAGAATCACAAAGCATGAACTGCAATGGCAGGAGCAGCTGTGGAAGACTCAGTCTTCTGAAGTGCCTCTTCTGGGATGTGCCGGGGAAGCAGAGAGCAGTCACAAGAACCAGTGTGCGCCAGAGCCCAGAGACAACCTCCCAATCCCCTGACAAAAGGGTCAAATGGACTAAAGTCCCAGAGATAGCTCAGAGCTTCAAATTTGCTCCAGCCTCCAAAATAAATGAAGCCTAGACCCATATCCTGCCAACYGTCACCATATTTACTATGGGGGTCTTATTTTGACAGCACACATAATTTGCAGTCATTACATCCATGTTTTTTTCTATTGGAAAACACACACGTAAGCTAACAAAGGCCTCCAAGCTTGGATGGCTTCCCTCAGTGATGTGCAGCGTAGCATAGTCATTAAGCCAGTTTTTAAATCATTCTTCCATATAGGAAGCTGGTGAAACCTGACTACATTAGGGTCAGAAGTGGAAATGCTACAGTACTTGTGCTCGGGAGCTGCACTGGGGCACGGGGCCTTCATCCTGCACCTTCTCTGCACAGGAGCTCCTGCGCTCCGTGCTGCCTCCCCAGCACAGTAGCGCCCGCGCTCGGCCCCCGCCTTGGCAGGCCCCGCCAAGAAGCACCGCATTCCTCTAGCAGCAGGGAATAAGCACTGCAGTCAGACCCAGGCTGCAGATCTCCTCCGTTTCCTTTAGCATGCAGTAATAAAGCTGCTATTGGAAAAGGAAAACAGACTCATTGCTCTCCAGGGGAAGAAGGAAACCATGTCTGTAAGGGACAGCTGGATAAAATGTTTTGTGTCAAATTTTCTCCTGCTACCGTTTTGCTGAGCAAAAGAATGGATCTGGAAGTCTTATCACCATCTACAAAGGATATGCTTTTATACAMTGATATGACTATAAAAATCAGTCTTCTGAACAGAAGGAGTAGCTTTTTTAACAGCTAGTCAGAACATCTGGTTTTAAGATTCTGCAAGGAAATTTCTGTAGGAAATTCACAGCAGGCAGTTGAAAAATGGATTTTTAAAAAAATTTTTTAAGGTGTGAAATTTAAGCTTTTTTTTTGATATTGCGCTTTTATTTTTCTAAATTATTTGTTCATTTTGCCACAGCATTACAAAAYGTTAACGTGCTGACGCCTGCTGGACCTTGCTGATAAGGAGGTTCACCAGAATTGTACTGGTAAAAATCAGTCTCTGTCCTTTTGAAAAATTAGTTGAAGTAATTTCACATTTTTACTTTCCCAGAGAGACACTGCAGCCATTTCTCTTCCATTCTTATTTATTGCTCATGCTACCTCACCAGAAACACACGCTTCGGTATCCCATATGCTCACGTTACAAACRGAGCTCTCGTCTCTATCATGTCAGTGGCAGACACAGAGGCAGAGCTGCTCTGGGCTGCACATATTTGCACAAGCAACTGATGTGAATATGCAGTGCAAGTAGAGCAACAGATATTTTGAAAGACAGTTAGATATCCAACCAGTAATTGTGTGCACAATTACTGTGATTACACATGTAATCACGGTCATTGTGCTTTCAAATGATGCATGTGCAATTCTAAAAATCTGCTCCTGTATTGCTGAAATAAATGGGAGCTTTGCTGTCGATTAGAACTGGCGGAGGATCAAGCACTACATATTGCTAAGGTAGTCTTGTTATATATGACAGCAAATGTAGTTTCTTTGCATCCAAATGCTAACTTTTCAGAGTTTACTTGATTAGTTAGAGGGGTGGAGAATGAGTTTCTTAAAATATGCAGGTATATATTCTTTATAAGTTCATTAATAGACTACCATTTTTGAGTAAGGTCCTAGATACGACTCAAACTAAGAAGGAAAATAAAAAAGGCTTAGAAACAAGACTTCCAGTTTCCTTGGGTTACAGAAACATGACATATTCTCAAAACAAAACCTATGGCTTTTCATTGTCTTGGCTCTTGAGAGTCAAGATTTTGCARAGAAGATGCTGAGAGAGTCTAGGTATGGTAACACATAACATTTCATAGCTAGTCTTTGTCCATGTTCTAACAACATGCATTAAATGTCTTACTATTGTCTCTTTTTCAGATTAGTTTACAGCTCTGTAGTTCCAGCTGTTTTATTCTGAAACTCTAAAACCCTATCACTAGGGAGTTCTGTGTAATTGCCCATAATATGCACCACATTATCCATTTCAGGAACTGTGCTGAAAGACAGCAGCAATAAGGGGTTTTCTAAAGGCAGTCTGGTTTACACTAATGGATCTAACAGGAAGGAAATGCAATTTGAAAGAAGCTGATGCATATGTTCTATTGTTGAATATAATGTTTGATTTAATTATTAACTGTCTGTGATGGAAAGTCAGATCCTGCTCAGTTCTGCTTACAGTTTGGTACTCTGCTACCAGTAAAAACAGACAAGATTCAGTCTGAGGATTTAAGAGTTCTTTGTAAAATGCTGACATTTAATTGTGCTTTTATAAAATGTCAGCTGAGGAACCTCAAGTGCTGCTTCCATAAAGGCTTGCTTTCTTTTATCAAGCAAAATATACAATACAGAAGCTGACTCTCTCTCCTTTTTCACTCATGTAAATCAGGAGATTCTCCGTTAATGAACTGCTCTAATTATTTAAATAAATATGATCCAAATTGAGTTCATATTCATCACTGTCCTTGAACTACTCTTTTTCGTTTTATTTTGCRTTTCATGTCATACACATAGCACTGCAGTCAATCTGCTTCTATATCACTGAAGAAATACACAGTAAACCCAAATGGATTTTTAGGAAGGAGTTAAAATGTGCTGGCATGACTTTACCTATCCTTCTTCTATCAGGGAAAGGGATTTGGCAGCCAATTTCAATCCAATTCTGTAATTGGTGTTTTGTGATTTCTAGTAAATTGTTGCATTGTGTTACAAAGGTCCCTAATTCCATGTGTGGGTGTTAACATGGTGCACGGAACAAATTCATTATGAAGAACTCTTACCTGGAATTCCATTATCCCTTCCTTACTGTGATGACTTCTATCAAACTCATTCATATATAATGTAATCTGAAAAGAAATAGGTAGTGATGCTAAACTGTAGCATTTTCAGAGGCATTTCAAGGATAAAAAAAATAATATCACTTGCAAGATTCAGATAAAAAACAGTAGTTTTCCACCACTAGCAAACAAAATAATTGAGTGGTGTAATTTCAGATTTTTATTTTGCATCTGTCTGGTAAGATTATCATCTRCACTCTCTTAAGCAGATGCAGGACTGGAGTTGAAATTAAACAACAGTAATGATATTTGGAGTTCATCCAGAATGATCTTTATGTTCTATGAAAGTGGCTTCCACATCATTATTTGATCCATTATTTTTCATCTTTCATTAAATATATGTTTCTTCATATAGTGCATACAGCATTAGTTTTGTGGGATGCCTTTTCCTTTGAAGAGATTGGTTATTTTTGTCATGAGGGAACTGGAAAGTAATGAAGTTCCTAGGAAATCCACTACCACAACTCAAACATCTAATAAGAAGAAAATAGAGAGCCCTTCAACAGTGCATTGCCACCCTGGGTGTCAGTCAGCAGAGCCCTGAACGGCAGATCTGCAGGAACCATTGCAGCAAAATCCATCTCAGACTCAACTGGAGAATTCTGCTTGTAACTTGCTCTCCACTCTTGGGATCCAAGATGATTTTAGAGCTTAAATACGTTTTTTGAATATTTTAGTTTAGAGAAGCACTTGAGAGCTCAGATAAAATATATTCAGACTGTTCAAGTCTGTAACTCTCATCAGAACAGATTTCTGCCATGTCTTTCCTAGGTCAAGAGCATCATAAAAAGTCTTTCTCTCAGTGTTTCAGGACTCCAGCTCTCAGACCTGACAGACACCAAGAAATGCCCGGGTGTGTGATTCTTTTACAAAGTCAGCCACGTTCAAAACAGGTAAGAGGAGCTGAGGTCAGCTTGAGTTTTGATCAAAGTGTTCTTATTTTCAATGTTACTCTTCCTCCTAATTAAAAGTTTATTGAGGCACTTTGCAAAATCTACTAAATTGAAGATGGAATTGTTGGAGTGAAAAGAAAAACTGTCAACTCTGAAAATAGCTCAGACTGCTCATGTGTCATTCTCAGTATATGTTGAAATATCTAGAAAAACGTGGCTCACACTGTGAATTACACCAGATACCCACACACGGCTAGGCAGGCCCCCTCCCCCAGCCTGTTTCTCCATGGGCTTATTTATATAAAACATGGCCAGCTCTGAGCTGTGCGTTTTGCTGCTGGGGAAAGCGGGACGGAGCGCACATAGAGGAAACCTTTCTCCCTAGCTTAAGTAGGCTCTGGCCATGTGAGAATGAAGATTGAATGAAGATTCGCAGTGACCAGCACACGACAGAGATGCTCTGTTTTCATGCAGCCCAGGACCAAGCCCTGGGTGAGACTAGGAACGTGCTAAGCACCACAGCCCTTAGGAATGGGGAGTGCTAACTTCTCAGCCAGCTCCTAGAAGTGACTCCTGTCTCGGCCATGCCCGAACCCATCATCACTCAGTGTGTCACTAAGCACAGAGTCAGTGGGACCAGCCCACACCTACCTCTCCCACGTGCCTCTTGCCTTATCCCTGCTTTGTCCCTGCCCTGAACATCCACCTTTTTGCTGGCTCATGCACATCCAAAGGGAGATCTCAAAGGATGGCAGTGTCTACATAGAAGAGCAATTGACAGGGGRAAAAAAAGAAATTCTGGAAATCATGTTCATAGGGAACATAGGAAAAACTGAACTCCTGCAGGTGCTTCTTAATTTCTATTGTGATTCCTCCAGGCAGCAAAACAGGTGAGTTTGCTGCATGCTAATCAGGAAAAAGAACATCTGAAATATGCATCTGCACATGAGCATCTGCACAGTTTCTTCAAATCAGTTCTCAAGCATATTTTTTTTCCTGTGTGGGCCTCTTTTGTGCTGTGTTGTGCCAAGAGGCTTGTTTTGTATAGGTGGAGAGACCCCTATCCACCAGCCATCAGGGAGTGCTATTAATATGCAGCATCTTGAACGCATGAGCTGAATGACAAGTTGGCAGAGTTTGAGACTGCATGGTCCAAGTTTATGTCTCTCCCACAAGAGGCAAAAAGCCCCTTCCCAAGCTCTCTGCCAAACTGTGCAAGAGATGAAAGAAAGGAGAATGGGCAAACTACTTTTTTTTCCTGCTTCTCTTCCTAATATCTTCACATTATCATTTCTTTCTCTAGCCAGTTTCGATGAACAGCAGTTATTACAGAGTTCACTACTGAAGTCCACTGTCCAAATGGATGTTGACAACAGCACTTTGAAACACATATAAAAACTGATTGTGGAGCTAATCCGAAATATTTATTAGACCTTTTACACACACACACACTCTTTTGGGCATGTACAGCTTGCTTTATCTCTGTATGAGATTTTAGACACACTTGCACTTTCTCTGGTTGCTGGTGGGACTGGGCAGGACTGGGCAGTCTCCCGCTGGTGGCCCCTGTTCACAGCTCCCAAGCAGGCTGCAGCCCTGCGCCYGTGCACCCCGGCCTGGGCAGCAGTGCAAGATCCCTCCACATGCCCATGTAGTCACGCAACAAAACATGCCGCCTTTCACTGCCACACAAGGCAGCCCTGATGGGGTTTATTTGTGGGACTGGTGCCTTAATACAAATCTTTTCCCCCTTCCCTTCAGCACCTATTCACTTTTGTGGTGTTCACAAAGAATGAGCAGGAAACAAATACAAATTAATTTGCTTCAGAGTCCCGGTACAGAAGAGGTGGAATTCAGATAGGCCCAGGTGTCACCTAGGCTAGTAGCAACAGCCAACATGGAAACCAGACGGAACCAATCCCTCCAGAGCCGTGGCCCCTGGTGGGGCCGTTCCCCCGCGCACACCTGGCCCACGACGCAGGAACTTGCTTTCCTTCTGCCCGGTTTTGTCTACTTGACCGTGGCCTGCTGGGGCCTCGCAGTACGTGATTTTCAGAGCAGCAACTTTATAGCAGAAGAGAGGCAGCTCCTGTAGTCTCCTCCTTCCTCAAACCTGGCCTGATTAGCAAACAGTTCCCCCCATCCTCTGCTCAGAGGTACTAAAGGGAGCAGCAAACTGGGCTTTTTCAGATACCAGCTGTTACCCTGGCAGCACTTTTTCCCTGGCATCCCTTTTCCCCCTCTGTGCATGCCTTGGTCGTTCCCTGAATCTCTGCCTGCTGCACAACTCTTGGAATGAGTTAAAATGACTTTCGGGATATTTTTCTCCTGCCTTAAAGGACTCATCTGCTTTGTTTTTTTCCCCCTCAGTCATAGCAGAACATGGAAAATGGCCTACATGGAGAATGTGGAAAATGGTTTCTATGTAGATTAAAAGTGATGTCAGCCAGATTAATTTGTTAATTTAATGTCTAAAAATAATTTCATATTCCCCATTTACAAATTTATATTCTTTCATGTGGGAATATGCTATAACTAATGTTTTCTCCACATCTGATTCATTTTTAAACTGTTCCAGCTATTTTCCCCCAACTATTTCCACAAAGCTGGTTCATTTACAAATGGACTGGATTCTTATCAAGAACATGGGAAATTATATCTTTTATTCCTTTTTATGAGGCTGAAGTGCTGCTCCTTTCCTAGGAAGGTTATGCAGTGTCTTACGTAAGCAAAATTCCCTTCGATTCAGCCATCAGGGTATGGAAGGTCAGACCAATACTGCCAGAGGAGCAAAATTCCTAGGCACAGTTATTAGCTTGAGAAAGCAGTAGCTATAGTGTGGGGAATCAGGTGGGCCAAGCATGAATTTAGATTTGAGTTTTATAAGGTTAAAAAAAAAAAACCCTTACAAACATGTATTTTCTTATGTCATTAAAAAGACACCTCTTTGTTTAAAACCCCACCATGCAAATGTGTTGAAATTCAGATGAGGTATTAAGCAGCTCATAAAATAGATAATCTATTAATAATCTTGTCCATGCTCATACAGCAGGGGCTAGCAACAAACTCTCAATGGTACTTTAAATTTCAGAAATATTGATTTTTATCAGCTTGCCCACACAAACAGYGAAGAGATTTTCTAGGATAAAAGTCACCTGGGTAATTTAAACTTTCTGGTCAACATAGCTCTGCTGCTCAGGGCCTGTAGCCTCCCTGAGGTCRGTGGGAATGTTTTACACAGACCGATGCTAGACATGGTCTTACACAGACAAGAAAACCAAAGCTTTGAACCACGCATTGAAAGGCTTCTTGCTGTGGGAGAACTGAGGTAATTTTAAATAAAATTTCTGGGTGTTGAATAAACATCAGAACAGCGTGGATGCCGGCAGCGGCAGCTCTAGGATTTAAGGAACTGGTGGATACCAGAAGTGCCTGGCGTCAGAGCAGGTCCCAGGCATGTTCAGTGCCGGGCTGTGTTTGTGCCAGGGGCCATCCCAGGCAYCTCAGAAGGCAGTGCGAGAGCTTCCCCGGCAGCAGCCTGGGATGTGCTGCTCCACACGAGGCCTGAGCTGACCTCTGCGCATCCCCAGCAGCACTTTAGGGGTGCTAATTATGACCACTCCACAAACTACCCACATCCTTGTGGGCACCCAGCTCCCTGCATGAGCCTCCTTGCATGTCCAAGGGCTATAAACCRGCAGACAGAATTGGAAGGAAGGAAACATTGCCGTCTCTTCAGGATTAAACACATTGTATGAGCCTTCTGCCAAGCTCTCTCTGTGCGGATCCACCCTGACACCGTGCCTGCTTTAGCARCACGCCAGACGCTGCACTTACCCTGCTCAGCGCAGCCTCCGATGCCAGTACAGCAGAGAATGATTTCCCCCACACCCATGGTCAGCAAGGCAGCTGTGGATTTCCTTAAAATAATAGATGCCTGAAAATAGACGCTATTGATCTAGKCTATCATGTCAATCACAGAGGAAAGAACAACTCAGCAGGTATTATACAAGCAGGGCTTGTAACAAAATAGGTCTCTCTCTCTCTAAAGACCAGAGAGCATAGCTATTTTTAATGCCGGCTGGACAGACAACCAGCTACCAAAATTTTCATCCAAGACAAAACACTTTGCTGAAGACGAGCAAGACAAAGAAAGCACATTTCCCACCAAAGCAAGATAAATTGGTTCCACAACCAGCTTCGTTAGCACCTCRGAAAGCCCAGCGGAAAGCAATAAGTAGTGATTTACTTAGCAATGCACTTGGGCTTCAGGRCACCTGGTCCTCTGGCTTTGGGCTGCTCTCACTGCCCTTTCTTGCTCCTTTGGACACTGTGCATTGAGCAGCAAGAKGACAATAAAATGGGGAACTAGTGGATTGTTTTGAAATTCTGCTGGTACAGAAGGTCTGTGGCCTCCCCCATTTTAGATCTTACTGTGTCCTTCTTTAGTGGCTTCAGGAAAGAGGCTGTACCCTCAGTCATGTGGAGCCCTGGAGTGTGCAGACATGGCCAGTGCTGGGACAGAGATATGGCCCTGGAGCATGGGTCCTGGGGCAGGACCTGCAGACACTGGGCTGCACAGCTGACCTGCTGTGTGAAAGACTACAGAGCTTTTATATAAACAGTGCTTCAAAGCAGTAAAAATATTAAGGCCCACTAAAAAAGGAGAAGCAGGAAGGTTTTTTGATAGCCCTATACTGTGCTTGCCATGAGTCCTAAGTGCTTACCGAGGAAGTGACCTTTATGAAATTATTGTTTATGATCTCTCAGTGTGTGCCAGCATAGGCACAAAGAGTATTCCAATTTATTTAAAAGGTTACATATCAAAACTGAATATGCAGTACAACTGTGTTATCACATCATATAGCTTTTACATAAGAAATCCCATCCGTATCACGTATGCCTTCCAGGCACCTGGGCCAGATTCCTAACATATCGAAACTAGAGATGGAAAATTCATAATCAAATAACATATTCATCCTTCTTTCTCTTGTTTATAAATTGTCTACAAATCCCTGGTTTTAAATTACTCACACATTTCTTCCAATAAATCACTTCTTACCTTGCAGACTATTTGAACACAGAATCCAAGGCACTCGGTGCCTTTGCAAGTGAAGACTGTTCCTGCTGAATAATTTAGATGTCTCAGTTTCAGAAACTGCTCTGATTTCCTCTGAGCTGTGTACGACCCTCCTAGGGTACCTTATGTACTATAAAACATCTACSCCTCACTGCTGCTTGTTGGAGGCCCTGGCTCTGCCAAGGGAGCCTGACCCAGCAGCGCCTGGTATCTTCCCCTCCAGCTGACGCTGGAGCAAAACACTGCCTCATGCAGAGGGCAAACCCGGGTACCGCTCCGTGCTTGGGCTCCTTGCTCCCAGGTGAGAAAGTGCCCCAAGGTGCCGGCTTCCCAGGGGGACCGTTTCTCTCACTCAGCGGTGAAAGGGAAACAGAAYACATTTCTTCCAGCAAAATGGTTAGATTCTCATGCACTCCTGTACTTTCATTTCTAGCACTTTCCTTGAAAAGAATGTTCTTTTGGCGTCAGCTCCTTCTTCAAATAACATCATGTTCAAGACTGTCCTTAAACTTGATACACCATAAGAATTATTTTAGATAAATACAATTCTAGGTTCAGAGCTTATTTCTTGAAGTTAGTTTCTAATAGAGACCACACGTCGCATTCTGGAGCCCAAATAATGGTTCTGGCACATGGCACTGCTTTTTCTGAACTATCCACATTATCAGTGTCTGGATTCTACTATGATCTCTTGTGTATAAAAGTAAAAGCAAAATAAAAAAGTTTCTTAAAATTATTCTTCTTGGAAAGTAAGTCACTGAACTTAMTAGTGACAATTTGTTGACAGCACATATGAAGAGAAATTGCCTCTAAGATGTGCTTCATGGTGAAGTACAGTTTTTAATACTTAAAAAAATCCAAAATTAGAAATCTGAAATCTGTACACAATTCATATTTTCTTTTATATTCTGGTTTGCTCCTATCTCTGGATATTGATGCAATTAACAGAGGTCAGCAATCCTAAAACAGTTCCATCTAGCTGAAACCTGCCTGAGGTCACTTGGGTAGCACACTGCAAATGTCAAGTAACATGATGAGAAATCCAAATCTTACAATTAAATGTATCACTAAAAAAAATATTTTTGCAAGTATCTAAAAAGTCTAACTAAAAATTTGCTTTTACAAATATTCATGAAAGTTAATTCTGAGTGCTTGTATGCTCATAGAAAGTAAATCCACAAGAGTCATAGACATGATCAATTTGGAGTTCATTTCTGAATTTTAATGAATATGCATAGCAATTTTAAACTATTCCTTTAACTTCAATACAGACTCATCAGCACTCATTTGCACCTAGTTTTTATTAGTGCAAATCAGGATTTAAAACATTGAAATCAAAAGTTAAGCATGTCTGAAAATGCTTCAAGAAGTGCAGAATTGAGCCACCCGTTTTTATCTTCAGAATGGAATAAATCTAGCTTCCTTTTTTATTAAAATTTGAGAATAATTTGTGATCTTTTGAAGTTATGATTCTGCTCTCAGCTAAAGCTATTTATACACTTCGATACATTCCTTTACATAATGGTGCTTCTTCCCCCCAATCCCTTAAAAATTATTCATCTGCAGTATTTTTTTTCCCATTTCCATGGATTCAGTTTAAATGAAGTTTATAAAACCCTCACAGAATAATTTAATAGGGCTGATTTCAGTGCTATGAGGTTGAATGTTACTTCTTTCACTTACAAAAAATTTGAAAATCTCAAGAGAAAGGCAGAAGATAAGTTAGACTACAAGTTGTACAGGTTGCAGGTCAGTGAGTTATTGAAACATTTTCCTAAACTGTAAGAGTATAATCAGTCACACTTATTCAGGTACACTACCTATATGCTTCAAGTTACTCATGTGATTAAATAACTTACAGAATATGATAATATAGTAAAATTACATTGGTTTGAAAAGCTTTAGTCTTGCTGTTTTCTTTATTTGCATCTTRTAATTTATTGTTTTTCAGTTTGAACAGGAACTCAGTAGTTCTTCATTTTATTTGACTTGCAGTTTATCTGAAAACCCTGGGATGACACTGTCTGAAAAAATGGGACTGTATTAAAGGTCAAAATTTCAAAAATATTCTAGGTGATTTAGAAGTGTAAACATCTCCTGACATACAGGCTCCAGAAGGCCTTAGCCACTTTGAAACGGGGTACACAGATCAGGGATTATTTGGCTCTTTTCACTTTTTTTCTAGCATTACTTTGTCAAAGCCACATACAAAGACATCACAAAAGCGAACAAAGATAATTATGTTAGAGCTAATCAGGTTTGGGAACTATGATGTTAGTCGAAAGCTTTTTCAAAGAGCCAATCACAAACTCAATGGCCCATCATCCTTGAAAATTAAAAACTAACCGATCTGTTCTTCAGCTTTTCTCTTGGAAGTGCATGATGATGTGGAACACTGTCTCTTAAAAATATTTTTTCCCAGAGAGGACAGAGTTATTCTTCTCAGTTATTGTTTGCATTCATGGGATGCAAGTTACTTCCCTACAGAAGAATTTTCTTGAAACTCTGCACAACAAAACCAGAAAGCTAAAAAGAAAACAATAAGAAGAGAAGAAGGAGTTTCTTCCTTTTTTTTTCC
>PTEX01000331.1:557389-577738 GCA_003342815.1 Eudromia elegans | reverse complement strand
GACCATTTTTCTTAGATTATTCTAACATCTAAAATCAATATTTTTTCCCTATTTATTTTCTTCAGTACCCAGCTTCTGGCATGTTTTATAGAAGGCAAAGTGAAAAGCTTGTCTTTGAAGTCACAGAAAACTCACTGGCCAAATGCATCAGCAATTCATGGAAACACACATGAAGGCATAGAGCAGAGAATTGGCACAGATCAGAGAAACTACAGCAGCCGCTCTAACAGTTCAGCTTCATTTATTAAAAGGAATTGCCAAGATACCCTGTATCGGACTCTGCCATATTACTTCCAGAACAACAGGTCAAACTTTATGAGATATTCCTGCTCCTGCCTTTTGTGGATTCCAAGGTCTTTATCAGAGGCAGATCATTTAACTCCTTTCAGATACAACATTCCAATTCCCTGCAGCCTGACTGCCAGGCACCCTCTTTACTTAGATTAAATTCACCATTGCTACAATAATCACTAATTATCTAAAATTCTGAAAACATAATTGAAACGACATTTATTTCCTTAAATTTCTTTCTGTGACTAGAACACTGTGTGATATGCACACACTTCMAACACTAACTGATTAGCCAAGATACATCTTAGTTGGGGAAAATGGTTTAAAATAGTTTTTAATTCTGGCTGCAAAATTCTGCACTATTCTTCCACATTCAGTGCAATAATTTACATCCTTGTACGCATTGCTTCTCATTCTCCCCATGGTCATTTGCTCAACCATGAGGTTCTGAAGAATGCATTAGCCTGCATGAAGAAACTGTTGCTTTCACACCAAATATGTAATATGCAAATACWCCATCATAATTCATCTGTTTCTTCAGGCTAATTTATATTTTATGAATTTGGTCACTGAGAATTAAAATACTTTAGCTTCAGAAACAGACACTCTTGAAAACCTTTTGCAGAAAACTCTGATTTTCAAGCAGGTTTTCAGCCAGCATAAATCAACACTGAGTTCCTTTGTTTAGTCAACCAACACTTCAAGATTGCAGACAGAGATCTGACTTTATCACAACAGCCCATAATTTTGTGTATGAGATACAAGGATAACAAAGAAAACATTGTCCCAGTGGGAAAGCTGGACAAGCTCTTTAGGAGGCTCAATATAGTTATAACAGATACTTTGAAAATTATTCTGAGATGATTTTGCCATTAACTTTAGTGCAAAAGCAGCTTCTTTCAGAAAGGAAATCAGATTAATTTACAAAATYCTGTCAAGTTTTAATAAACAAGTTCTATGCACATTTGGGAAATGCAATTTTGAACAGTTCATATTTCAGAGTGCAGCAGGACTGGACCAATAGGAAGATTCAAAAGGTGAAACTGGTGGGTGTACCAGGTGAGTTATCAAAGCTGATTTGAGGAATATCACCCATATAAAAACTGTTCCAGATCTGCAGAACTTGTAAATTCAGCACAATCCTTATACAGGTACATGACACAGCACATTGGTAGAATCCTAAAATCATATCCTAATCACCTGGTGAAGCAAAGTCAGGCATTAATGCAGTCCCTTTGGGAACTGCTTCAAGCCTCAACCACACCGGAGYTGCGCAGAGGAGCCAGTGCTTTTTGAATTCACACAGGCGCTCACAGGCACTGGCTTTCCCTACGGAAAAGCACCAAATCAGAGCTGTACCTTGGCTGAATTTAGTCTGACGTGTAAAATCCAGATTTTCCATTAGCAACAGTCATTTAAAGAAAAGAATGTTGAAAGAAAAACTCTCAGAAAGGACATTTTGGAGCTCTTGTTCATTATGGGGGGATTATGGATCGTGGTTGTGCCCCTGAGCCATGGTGTCACAGGCTGGCTAGAGCCGTGCACAGTGCCAGTCGTTGGCTCTTTAAACAGATTACTTCAGTTGTGATGAAAAGGACATGAAGATTCAAGATCACAAGCAGGAGTCTAAGGGAAAGGCAGAATGACATTAAGAGAGATATCACTAACCAACCTCACGCAGCAAAAACAATGGCAAGAAAATCGCAGTGACAGAGTGATCATTTATGTCATACCCGTTTGTGAGCACATCGATGTGTGTAAAAGGTGTAATCAGATCCATTTATTGTAAGAACTAAGAAAATAAGAAAATGGTGAAAGTGGATTCAAATATCTCCTCACCGTATTTCAAACCAGTAGCATAGCTTCACCCAATTAGAATGAAATTCATCTTATAAGAAATATCTAATTAGATATGGTAAACTTATTTTATTTTAAAAGAAAGACATTGATGACTCCTAATTATACACATACATGTTCCCTAAGTAAATTAGTTATTGTCAAAGCCATTATACTGAACATGTCCTTATACAACAGTGTCATCTAGTGGTCACTGGTCATGCTTTGCTTTAACTGAAAGATGGAAATGACAAAAAAAAAATCAATAAAAACATTGTGTTTGTTTAATAAATTACATTAGTTCACAAAACAAAATACTTCAAATGTTCACTTAAATGTCAGACCTTCCAACGTGCTAGTAGGAGGTGTGAAAGGATGGCTACCTARGCACTCAGGGAGAAGGAAGGGGCAGCCCAGCAGTCATCAGCCAGCAAAAAGGAGGGCTGGGCCAGATGCTTTCTGGCACAACAGCAGGTTTAATCTATTTCTCTGCCTTCAAATTTATTGCCTGTTCTCTATAGTCCTTTCAGTAGAGATTTACATCTTAAGTCAGTGGTAGTTTTGCTGTCAAGATGGTGATTTTGACCGAGATGGTCAYGGCTGCCTCCCTAGGAGCTGGTGTTCCCTCTGTTGCTAGCAGTGGTTTTGCCACTTGCCCAGTGGCACTGGGAGAAGGGAACAGAAGAGCSAGGTCCTCCCTGTGCAGAATTTAAGCAGCTCAGACCAATTCTTGCACTCGCGTTCACGGTCCTTCGCTTGAGCTTTTCTGCTCAGCGCCCTGCACCTCCACTGTGTTCAAGACACAGTGTTGTTTTGYATCAGGCGGTAATTGTGCACCGGGACAAAACAGCATGAGCTTGAACACTTACAACAAACCAYCCCCTGGAATAAGTAGGTGCCCCTTACAAACCTGCATCCTGGAAATACTTGTTACCGATGGAAAACAAAAATTCCAATGTGATGACAACACAGGAAGCTAGYGCAATGTATTGCCATGGCCCTGAATAATCTGCTACCAGCTAAGCTCTGTATCTACAATAAATCTTATTTCATCAAAAGGAAAAAAAATATTTTTTAGAACCCACTGAAAGCTCTGGCTATTGATACTGTCAGTGCATAGTCCTTATAGGGAGCCCTACCTCAGGTAAAAACCCTGCTTTATAAGGCATGAGATCAAATACTGATAATCATGGTCAGACGTGCAAAATCAGTGAACATTTCTCTGATCCTTGCTTTTACAGGCTGCTCATCTTCCCAGGAAAATCCTGGGGCTTCAYAGTGACCATCTGAACAAACCAGAGATCACCAAATTGCCAGCCTGGCAAGCTTTCGTCTGTGACACAACCAAWGAAAACTGAGATGCAGAACTCCTCAGTTCATGGAAGGACAATACTTTTTCCAAGACTCCATTGACTCCAAAATATCTCTGGGGTCTTAGGACCATAAAAAGTCTTGCTTAAATCTGAAAGGTCTTTTTGAGTATTTTCAGGAAATTTTTCATCATTATAGATGCCTCTTCAGCATCTAGTAATGAAAACTAGTATTGTCTTATATTTAGTATTCCTCCTTCTCAGTGACACTATGGAAAGAAAAGGAGTTCTTGTACAAATCAGGTTTTTTGACAAGGTTTTTTTTAAGAGGTAAGATATAAATCAAGGACTGGATTTTATGCCTCAAATGTAATCTCTAACAAGTGTAGGGTTTTCCCTATTCTCTGCTGCTTGGTCCCACTCCCCARGGTTTTTCCCTCAATCCAGCATGCACACGAGGGCTGCACTAAGTCAGCATTCTTCGACTGGATTGTTCCAGTGATCAATAGAGAAAGGACAATGATTTATTTATAAAGCAGCAATGCAGCACTGCAAGAGTTAGTTCCCTTCTGGAAATGGCTCTCAATTTCTACATAAAAGAATGTCACATAACTTCTGTGTGACTTGGACTGCAAACCAAATTCTAACTTTACCCCTTCATTTGTTTCTTCTTTTGGAAGCTTCTTTTGTAGCTTTTTATTTAAAGCTTATTGTGTATTGATTTACCTAGGAATAAGTAACAGACAGAGGAATTTTCTCACAGTAAAATGTTTTGGTAGAAAAACAGGTTTGTAACTGAAATGAGCAAACTATTGGGTATTATGAGTGATTCTGATAATACTATATTGATTATATGTTGATAAATGTGAATAATATAGTAGCTTCTGCATTTTAGATACATTTTAACATAGTCTTGTTAAATAACAGTGTAATCCATGTCAGCAGGATAATATACCACAAACTGATCCTTTGCATAGGTAATAGAATATATGTCCCTGATCACCTTGTTATGTTGATTAGTACATTTGGGAGAAATAGCACTCTGTATCGTTATAGCAGTTTAAAAAATAAAGAATGTATTTGAGTCTGCAAAAAAAATTCCTTTTGTAACAATCTAGGCACATACTGTTTCATGAAAAGTAAAGAGGACAGGAAGTATGTTTCACACCTTAAAAAGGAGAATTTCCCCCCTTTGGACTGCATGTTTCTTCATAATCATAATTTTGCAATACAATGCCAGAACGAAGCACAAAAGGGAGTTTTTCCAACAATTGGAATTGCCATGGCAACACCCCAGATCTCAGATAAAGTTTGGTCCTGTACTGATACTCACATTAGCATTTGGGKTTTTTTTGCTGAGCGCAATACTGCATGTAAGCACTCTCGCCTTTCTAGTTAAGTATAGAAGGTATAATCTAGATTATTTCAGGAATATGAACTATAGGATTTCAACAGCTCCAGAGAAGGCTGTTTTTAAAATCAAGTATTTTCAAAATGACACAAATCTTCAAAAGGAAATTAGCTACAGCTGTCAATATAAGAGCAATTATTTGTATTAATTTGTATTAATCTAGTCTTAATTAAGCATTMATTTGAATTATTTTCTACCACCCTCTTTCTAGTAGCTCTTAACTTTCCCAAACAAGTTTATCTTCAGTGTTTGTATTTACATATATATTCAGGCCATTCTCCTCTGACACTTCAAAATTCTACCGAGGTATAAGGAAATTAGACTCCTTTATGTTATAAATACTCTCACATGGCAACTCTACATATTTACAGTGCATTCACATGTCAACAGATTTAGGATGTGTTCAAGAGGTTTTTACTCCTGGCACCCGTCGCRTAGGCTGGCAGAATGACTTGTGAGAATGAAAGCACCAAGGCAGCATCTATGAAGATCCTAGCTAAAATCTCCCCTCCTCCCAAGTAGCAAACAAACCCACAAGATGTTTTCCATGAAAGCAGCACACTGTTCACATTTTAGTTACGCTGTAGAGACAAAAACTTTGTTTAAAAAATAATAAATTAAAAGTTAGAAATTTATCTGTGATATCCCTAATTGTTCCTGAGTAAATTGACCAACGGAGTGCCAAAGTGCTTATTGTGAATTTGAACAGTTCTGCTGATAAAATAAATATTACAGAAAGATGAGACTGAAATTCTATTGCAAAAATAAGTGAATTTGTAAAGGTTGATTTTTCAAAACTGGGCATCTGTCATGAAAGCTATAAACAACACAATATAAGTATGTGCTCTTGCTTTACTCAAAGAGGTAGTACATATCCTGTAATAAATACAGTGGAAAATAAATAGGAAAGGTTTCCAGCTGGAGAGAGAATAACTCAGGCACAAGACCTGTGTCTCTTTCCTCATTAAGGGCCAGCGAGCTAAAGAAGAAAGGCTGGGTAAGGGTCTTCCAGGTGCATGACATTAAGCGAGGCAGTCACAGCTGTCTCTCAAAAGGTGCCAAATTCCAACATCCTTCAAGCTTTTTCCAACTCTGCCTGAAAAATATCTTGGTGTTCTAAATGCTGCTACATTCTTCATAWTTTAGATGAAATTTTCCCTGTACTGAATTCATTGATTAAACTTTCATTGCCTTCATGGGTCCAGGATGACAATGCAATAGGCAGAAATATGACAAGCAGAAAACTCTATTTAAGAGCAGAATGAGCTAATAACGAAAACAAAAAGCACAAAAATATGAGGGGGAAAAAAAGGCGGCGGGGGGAGGACCAGAGACTATTAGCTGTTGTGAACCTGTGCTCAAGAAACTGGCTGAACTTTAAGTCCCAATTTCATTGCCTACGGAGCGTGCATTTCTTTTCAGTGATAAACACGATGGCGAGGTATATGGGCCTCCTACTTGAGACACAAGARTACTGAGGGATTATGTCCTTAACCATGCTGGAGATCAACAGCCTTGATAGTTGCAAAGCATTTGAGAGATAAATTTAGTATGTCCCAAATTACATCCAGAGAAGCCAACAACATGGGCTGTATTAGAAGCAACTTAAATGTAATTCATTTCCAGCACTTACTGGTGCATCTAAGGCAAGAGAATGCAACCCCCTTGCTACATTTCTATACTCTCGTTGTTTACGTTTCCCCCTTATCTTACTGATTTCTATGCTGTAGAAAAGGCTGCTAGCCTTACGATACAGCAATCATCTCCCAGGTTTGCCCTTGTGTTAACGTACAAATTGTTAATTAATAGGCCTTTTTTTAGAAAAGGCAAAATATTTTTGTTAATGCATAACTTCTTCCACTCTCCCAAAAAAATGCTTAATTTGTACGGGAAATAACAAAGAACTGCTTGAAGACATGGGTGTATTTTGCATCTGCCATTCCAGATTATTCCATGATGTGAGGCAATAGCTGAGCTGAAAATTCAGTGAGTGTGAAAATTCAGTACTTTAGAGACTGTAAAACAAACCAAAAAAATAGGAGGGAGCAGGGAAGACAGACAGCAGAGAGGCCACATTACTGGGCATCTGGGGTTTTCCACTCCTTTCTTTGCTGCCCTACAGCTTTTGTAGTAGCTCCTCTTCCAAAGGAGTCAAATTTACGTAACTGTGTCCCTGGTAGTTGCATCTGCAAATATGCAGTTGTGCTTTTATTATGCAGCACTGAGTTTTAATAGTCATTTGAAAGCATTATTGAAATATCTCATAGCACATTACAATGACTCTTCTACCAGTAACTAAAGATGCATTCCCCAGGAAGAGCCATTTATTTCAGCCGAGCACAGCTGTGCTAGAGGAAAAAAGCCTGGGGCACCAGCAGCAGTAATAGAGAATCAGGGGGAATCAGCAGCTTCTGTCTGTTTTGGAAGAGAAAACTCATCTTTTTAAAAGTATTCATGTGCAAACACCTCGCACAATTACCGTCCTTTCTAAGGTAGTCTCCAATTGGTTTTATTTCTGAATTAATTTGTCTTCACATGTTATTTTGATGATTTTACCTTTGCAAATATGCCTACTTGTTACTTGTTTTGAGCTGCTGACYTTTCCATCATTTTCCACAATACTGACCACTAGCCTTGTAAAAAAGTGTGGCAGTTTTGGTTTTAGTGTCTAGCATGCCCACGTGGAGGATACACACTATAAAAAACATATGTCTCTCTAACGTGAGCTTATGTTCTAATGCAGGAAAAGCAGCAATTCCCTGAAATATATTTCTTCTTATGCAAATACATTATTCTTTTTTTCTATTTAAGAAAAATATTATTGAAATGGTAATTGAAAAAATATAGCTTTTGAAAACTATTTTGATGAGGTCGCAACAGCCATTAGAAATAGTTACCATCATTATGTAGGGAAACATAAGAAGGACAAAAATAAAGAGACAACTCAATTTCAATCCCCTCATTTTTTTCCTAAAATAAAGATTACATTTCTGACCACTCCAAATTTAGTAGTTTAGGCAGCAAACTGGGAACCTATTTTTCATGCTGTCAAAGTTGTGTGTTGTGATCTGGAACAGGTCACTTAATCTATATCCACTCTTCTTTCCTCTTCTTTCTTCCCTTAGCTGTCTAATTTATACAGTGAAGTATCAGGACAGACTGTAACACTCTGCTGCCTATATAGCACACAGAAAAATGAGACATGATCTTTTAAATACAGTATTCATTATAATACTGGCTTTAGAAATGCTTTACTGTTTTATGATGCAGATAAGATCTTAGTTATAGGGGTTACATATACACATAACAGAATCACATTTAATGACTAGCAAAAAATACAGAAAGGACAAAGGAATTTTAATTTCATAGGGTAAAAATCTCATCATCAAGGCTACTTTCTGTGTAGTGCATAATGGGGGATAACATGTATTTTATTTTCTAAAATGTACAGATTTTCCAAGTGTATAGTTTCAGTAAATAGAAATTTGGATGCCTGAGCTTCCATAAATAACAACACACAGACAAAAAAAAACCCCAAAAAGATGCATTTTCCTTTGTGAATTCATTTCACTGTATCTGATTTAAATTATTTTATTTTATTTATGTGATCTCAAGAGATTACAGTCCAACCCACCTATGTATACCACAGGCAAAGTCAGTCATATGATACACTCTGTTTTTAGAGTCATTAGCTATCTACAGACATTGTTTAAGCAGTGGAGTTAAAAAAGCTACAGAGAAAAAGAGAGAATATGTCTAAGGGTAAAAAGCCTCTGTGGGTGTTGATGGAAGTCTATGGAAGAAAGCCGCAAGAACAGTGGATAATGGAAGATCGGCAGTGCAGGTAGTGGGCTTATCTATATGACAAATTGATGAAGAATGAGGAGAAAAACTATGTTGATTTAAYGCTGGCAATTTGAAGCATAGGCTGCATTGCTGTTTCAGACAGAAATACCAAGATAAATTCAGAAGCAACCTCTGCTCTGACAGATTAATAAAATACCACAAATTATTTGAGCTTCTTAGAGGAAGGGATCACTAAAGAGCCTTCGAATACCCAAGATATTGCACATAAGAATAAAGGAACAGCTCCTCCAGCCCTTGCCTGCCTGTTATCAAGAACATGCTTTAAACTGATAGCAAAGCTTTTTTAGTAGACATGAAAAATACGTATTAGAAGAGAAAAAGTAAAGAATAAAGTGAACATCTGCTATTGATACCACATAAAAAAGAATGCACTGGTAGTGCCTTTAAATGGGACACCTAAGAAATATTTAACTAAAAGGAGAAAAATACCCCCAAATGGCTCTTATGTTTCCGCTCATGATTCACATACTCATCATTAGCAAGAGGAATGTTTACAAACTTAAATGGAACATTCAGACTTCTCACACTGCAAAAATAAGGAAGAGCTGATTAGACAAAGTGAATTAGTCTAAACAGTTTCACCACCACATTATGTCTGATCATATAAGAAATAACACATTTTCCAGAACAAGGGGCTTCTTGGAGAATTTTGGTTCTATTARATGTTTAATATGTGGCCTGCCCACTCATTGCTAATAAAATCAGTATACCTGTCATCAGAAGAAGTTTCCTCGCACCTTTTACTCATCAGAAAGCCATGTTTCTTGGTGAATTTCTGACAGTAAGACTGATTTACCTGCATTTTGGTCTAATTTCAGCAAATTGAGCATTATCAGAAAACCTACCATGTGTCAGCATCTTTCTACCGAACTGCTCCAGAACTCACTACAAAAATAATATGGATTAATTTAGAACCAGCAGAAGAGAGCTGTGAGAGCTAGTTCTTTCCTGCAAGAGAAGATTGCTATGAAACTGCTTAGAAAGTGATAAGACAGCAGAATAGCATTAAGAAAATAAGTAAAACCTGATCTCTGCCCCACAAAAAGAAAGAAATAGATCTTTGAAACACTTCATTGTGAAGGCTCTCTAATGAACTATGCATGGAAAGGTAGAACTTGCTTTCCTTTCCAGGGGTTACAGCAATGTCAAGCAAAAACATGTCAGTCTGCCAAGAAAAACCAATGGTGTGGAATAATTCTTTTGGAAATGACATAACAACCCCCTCTAATGGTAAGAACTCCTTTGATAAGCATGTCTGAAACTCCTACTATATTGCTATGCAGAATATCAGGCATTACTAATAATTTAATATTCATTTTTGGGAAAACTGAAAGATTAGACAAGCTCATCTGAGCAAACTCTAAATCCTTGATTTATTTTTCATTTATTTTTATGTAAGCTTACTATTCATTGCRCAGTTCTCTTCCAGCACAATTTTTAACAGAATAAGCACTATAGTCACTACTTTTAACAGTAAAAGTACCTGTGTTATAAAATTTTCTACCACTTGCTCCTCTCAGCTCTGGGAAGATTCATTCCAACCTCAACCCCACAGACAGGCCTAAGGCAGAGGAAGAACACAATGCAGGAAATGTAGCAGTTCCTTTTACCTTCTCAGGTAAAATGATTTAATCATCTACATCCCTAGAATTTCTAGGCTTGAAATCCTCTTTTAAAGACCAATTTGTTTTAATCTTTCCATTTAATTGTAACTGCATCACACAGCTGATCTTCTCCAATCAGCACATTTAAGAATACCTTCATTGCTTACAAATGAAACCTTAAAGTTGGCATCATCTGAAGTGAAAAAAGCTGTCAGCTCTTACCAGCAGAAATCAGCCAGGCCAACCACTATTATTAACATTTGTTCTGCAAGCTGTACCGTAGAAGCTAAATACACCTCTATGTTGGGGTGCTCACACAGACTGTCACAGTTTCTGGTAGTATTTACTGCTTTAACTTACCAGCTACATGTTAAAGTATAAAATGCTACAGCAAGATCAATCTGGTAACTGATTCCAGTGCTAAAACATCCTGTGTCCTCACAACTTTAGCAGATTTTTTTCATAATCTTTTCTGAATTTTGAAGTGGTTTGAATTCAAACAGCACAGTTATACTATTGCTATTTCCTTATCACATCAATTAACTTGCAGTTGTATCCTTATTACTGCATCCTATTCCATACCTGCCTGTTTTTCCATGACACTTTTGCATAGTGGAAAATCTTTCTAACATGATGTATTTTGTTGCTTTGGCTTATTGCTTTTGCATACAAACATTTAGATTATTCTTACTGATCATCAGCAATTTTTTTTCCAAATTACTCATAATCCTTCTGCTGACTAGAGCACATACCTCTCTTGAAGAACAGCTCTGGTCAGCTGTATTTCTCTTCAAAAAGAGCACTCACAGACCTAAATGGCTACTTTGCCACTTCTGTGCACAGGTAGCAGATTTTGGTGGCTCACTACTTCTTCCTCTTGAGTGCATCATCGGCACAGGCCTGATAAAGGAAGGCCCAAAAGGAACCCATCTCTCAAACTCACTGAAACCAGACCGGATTGAGCCACGTGACTATTGCCATCCAGGTCATTATCTTCTCTTATTGCTGTCCACCTTCTTGCTTGCTGACATTTTTCCCTCTCTTTATCTAGGATAAAGAGCTTTGGGATTCTACAAATCTCAACCTTTCTCCTAATTTTAGTTTTAGGCTCATTTTATCAATTAGGCCAATTTCAATCCCCAAAGGCAGTTTACCAAGACTRTTTCCTTATTTTCAGCTTCCTCAGTATGCAGCAGTTCATTTCACTGTTTAGCTTTTGATCAGTTGTGGGATAATTTGTATCCATTTCACTCTATGTTTTTTACCTAAAAATTRGCTGATTCATGTGTAAATGGGCATAATTATGTTTAAAGCCGTTAGCATTTCAGGCCATACTTTTACTGAAGACTCATTCTTTCAGCTTCTGTACTGAACTGTACATTTTCTGCTTTTTCATACTGTAAAAGTAACAATGAGAAAAGAACCCAGACTAAATAGATCATAGTTTTGAATGTGCTGAGTAATCACAGGATTATTTAAACCTTTTTTTTTTTTTCATCTAGATTTCGACTCATGGCTCTCTCATTGGCTTTTCTGATCTCCCCTTTTAGCTCCTTCGTCCTACTCATCTCAGGCACACAAGTTAGGCAGGCATGTGAAATCAAGGATAAAAGTAAAAAGCATCCACATTGCAATGGCACGTTCTCACGAGACCCTGAAGCCAAAGGTTTTGTTGTCTTTGTGCAAAGTAATTTGCCCTGGTCTGGTCAGAGCACAGGAATAGAAATCTTCACATGGAAGAGTCCTAAAGGCCTAGTTAGGCGTATAGGCAGCAAAAGAGATTTCTCCTAATCTAGCCAACATCTCTCATATAGCAGACAGTATTGCTGAAGGCTGGGATGGCCTTGCTGTGCTCCAGAATGACACAAGATTTTTGTGTGCTTGTATCAATGTAGGGCCTCAGACAGAAATAATAGGTCTTATTGGGAATTATATATTTTTGCCAGATTAGGAATGAAATCCAAATCATGTCCATCTCAAATCATTCTGCCCAATGGCTTGAATGGCTTTCTTGGACACAGAGATAAAAATACAAGTCAAGATATTGCTAAATTATTTGAACCTGCTCAAAAGCTAGAGTAATTCTCAGCTCACTCAAGAGCAGGTAAGTTTAATATTGCATTTACATTCAGCCATTGAGTCAACAATCACATCAAAGTAACACCAACAGTTTGCCCACCTAAGAATCAGTGTAGCCGATACTAAAATAATATAAATTAGAGTGTCCTATTTAAAATCAAAATCAAAAGGTCCTCTCAAAGATCCTGCATATAGAAAAACAAAAAACAAAACCCCAAAACCTTTGCACCAGCTGTTCTCTGTTGCCCGCTCTGGTTAATAAATGGCTCTTTTCCTTGTGTGTATCATGCAAGACCAAGAAAGGTCTCTGCTCTAAAATTATGATGTTTCATTAGTTTCACATACATCTTTAAAATTTGGTAGTATATATATCACCAAGGAAGCTTAAAGAGAAATCCTTACAGAACATCAAATTTCCTGTTGCATCATATATTGCTATAGGCTGGGGGGGAAAAAAAAAAAAAAAAAGGCACGCACCCTCACTGTACAGATAAGGAACACACACTTAGAAGCTTGACATGCAAGGAAGTGACCTCCCTGATTCCCAAATGTTTTCACATTATGAAACAAGTTCAGTGTAAATACTGTATTACAGACCTTTCAAGTTTGCTTATATTCCTTCCTTTTTCTCAATCTATGGCTGCCTTATAACAATTGCTGTACAATAGCTATACTATTACAAAGATTAATAAAGAGAACTTGTGTGTGCTTTAGTTTTCACATAATATAAGAGGGATTTAACTCCTCGGAGGCAGAGAGGTACCCAAGTCTCCCTTGCAGCTTCATCTTGCCTAACACTGTCTCCTCCTCTCAGCAAAAMCCAAGTGCTAGCATTGTATATATTAGAGTGCTGGCCACAACACACCTCAGCACAAGATTCCATAGGCAAATACATAAACCTCATCCAATTTTTTAAATATACATTCTCTAGTGAATCCATTGGTTCAACACYTCAAGTGATCCATTGCCACATAATCCCTAACACTGCAAAACCAGACAAAGAAAACATGGATTATTTCCCATTCCATTGTTTCCCTTCTAAGATAYAGACAAAATTGGCCTCTCTCATTTTCACATGCCGCAAACTACAGAACCTCTACAACTTAACGAACAGGACATTAGAGCATGCATATAACTGCTTGCACCTTGAGCGTAAATCACATTGGTTGGGATACTTCCTTCCCAGTCTGAGTGCAATCTGACCATACTCCTTAAAGTTCTCCTGGGGCTTGGGTTAAGTCTTTGCAGAAAATCTTAAAATTTAAATTGTCAGCTATTCTCTTCTAGAATTTGGTGCTCCAGCATCTTAGTAATAGATGGAAAATTTCCAGAAATGTTCACAAAATGCAAAACCACCAAGTCATGCTGGGAGGAAATAAAAGCAAACATATTTCCTCACAGGGTTACACAACTACTCAAGACTGCTTCAGCATCTGTGCACCCCACTCTCCAGCTCACTATGCAACCTCCCCACCAGATATTTTACAGGTTTTATCTGATCATAAGCAAGGCAGGCACTGGTTAGAGTACAGGAAGTATCATGATTCTTCACATTTCATTTCCTCACAGAATAATGGTACAAATACCATTTTGAACCTCACTGTCCACTAAAAGCAACTGAAAAATTTCAAACATAGAGGAGTTTTGGTGGGATAATAGCAGAACAGCTGCCTACCTTACTGTTAGTTCCATAAATATATATTCTGTCAGGAAAACTTTAGGGTGGTTTCCCAAGAAATTCTGCATAAGTAACAGGGAAGAGAACAAGGCCAAAACCTCAGAAATATTTTTTCATCTATAAACACATCTTGGCTCTGTTTTCAGTTTAGGTGTGTGTTTTTAATCATGTTGAAAAGGTTTTGAGTTGCCTAACAATTTTATAGGAAACATTTCAAGAAGTAGTGGCTTCCTTGGAGCAGCTGATAAGCTTTCATGCAAAGGCTTTTCCACACATTAGTATTTGTTATGGTAGCTACCCTAAAATGGGACATAACTTCTTCTATTCTAGAAATGCTTTGATATCTTCTGTGCTGGGTAAATTCACTGCTCACAAAGTACCTGAATATCGCTCTRTCATATTTGTCATTTAGAAGCCTGCTTTTCTGAAAACACACATTGTTCTTTTGGTCACTTATGAACCTTGCCAGTTTTCAGCTCTTTTACATAACCTCAACTGTTAATCAAAATGATCATATGTTTGACAGGACTAAATAACAGTTCTTCATAAACTGACTGCTGCTTTTTCTGCTAGGTTGCAAAAAAACTCAGTGACACTCTGCAAATAGCAGGAGAGGCATCCACCAAGTACATTCAGAATTTATAACTACAGACACTATAGTTCCCCTATCAGGCTGTACGGATTTCCTTCCAGCTCTGGCAGATTGTAATTGTTTATTTAACCTGGATATTGATTGTAGTTAGGCTGCTAGCTCACTTCCTTCAGCTACAATTTTCATTTTGGCAGTTTCACATATATCACTTAAAATTCCACTCGGCACCCAAATTGTTAACATTCTTTTCTCTGACTCAACCTACTATCCAAGACCATATTTTTATTTTTGTATTGTTATTACTGCTTGTTTACACCTTCTGACCTCTGCAGAACAAAACGCATACTGTACTGTTTCATATTGCACATAGGTTTAGGAGAGACTTCAGTGATGCCAAAATAAAACTGAGAGATTTTATTTGCAGGATGTATTTCCCACACATTTTATGAAAAACTAAATAGATGTATCATTTACCACTAGTAACTATTTAAATGTTAAATCACATCTCACATAGGCCCAAGTTTTCAATCGATACTTCAGGCAAAATCTGAGTATGAAAAAAATTCATGGATTTTAAATTGTTATCCTGGTGATAATAAACTAGGACAAGAGGTATACAGAGTTTCCAGTCCCAAAATTCTCTTAAACCACCATCAACCTGGAGGCTTAACTCAATCATGATGTGGCTTTGTGGATCACTTCAGTGTGCTCAGCTACAAGCCAGCTCACTTTACCTAAGCTTTTTAGGACCACTGAAAGTGTGTGTGAGCAACAAAAAAGATTGCCAAATCTTTATCAAGTGACACTGTAAAAGCTAATAGTCCTTCAAACAGTGATAAGCCCTGTGCCTACGAAGTCTAACAAATGATTGCTCATGCTTAAGCTTATTATAAGATAATTTTAAAATGAATGTACCACATCTGGATCTCTTAAGTTTCCTTTAATCTCAATAGCATTTCTACCACAGATTTTGTACACGAATAGTGTGAAACATGTTTTATAAAAGCATTGCCATGATGATCTTGTTAGGGCAGATTTCTGGATGGTTCCCTCCTTTCAGCAGTTCTGCTCTTCTCTGAGGCATGGTAATACCTCAGATGGCAATACATATTCTCTGAGAGGATCCTGCAGGTTTCAATCTACCTATCCTGAGCATTTTTAAATGACACGATATGCAGATGAGAGTGATTTTTTTTAACCAAAAAAAAAAAAAAAAAAAAAAAAAAAAAAAAAAAAAAAAAGTTGGACTTGCTTCCTTTTCCAATACATAAAAGAATCAACAAATGGAACAAATAGGCTTGGGTTCACCAGAAAAAAAGAAGAGAAATAGTATAGCCAAGTCAGAGGCAGCATGAGGCAGCTAGATCAGTAAGACAAAGCTCTTAGCAAGCCTCATGTTTTGCTAGGTTTAAGTGACCCCTATGACATAAAGAACAAGTTACTTTCCTTATTCCAGTCATGAGCCTCTCACGCGTTAAGATATTCTTGCAGAATGCACAAACATTTGAAAAGTGTGCAGACTACACTGCAAGAAGTCTTGATTTTAAACAGGCTATAAAACTCCAAACGGATACTTGTAAACCACTAATGTTCATATCAGTCACTGTTGTTTCTATTCATGCATTTAACAGAGGATCACATCTGATCACAGAAAAACAGCTTAAAATGCACACCAGTATTAATCTGTTTCTGTTTATTCAAACTTCAGAACTCTCAAAATAAACATCTAGAAAAATAAAAATAAAGGGAATTCATAGTCATATATCAAATTAATTGGATAAATTAGATTGGACGTATGTTAAATACTAATATATTTGTTGGATACCTCTTGACTAAGAGATAGTCTTATATTTAATAYGATAAAGTACAGATTGCTAAACATACTATTCATCAAAAGTAAGAAGAAAGCAATTATTTGGAAACATGAAACTTTTCCTTTAGCAGAACAGACAATTATAGAAACACTGGACTCTATCTGACAACAGTGTAAAATGTTTCCAAAAAAATCAATGGTTTCATAGCCAATGAGATTTGGAAACCATTTTTAGATACTGTAAAAATTGTGAAACCAAATAATGCTTTACCTGGAATATTTGCATGTCTAAAATTTGGCAGACACATAACTCAAAAAGATAGCAAGTCTCTAGATATTGATTAGGGCTTTGTGCAACTACAATATCATAAATATGATCTGCAGCTAAAAAAACCCTAACATGATTATGAGTATACTGCATTGTAATTTCCTTTGGGCAATCAGTATACAGAAGCAGTCTCATAGCCTCTGAAAAAAAAATGTTTGGAAGTTACCCACAATCTGACAGATGAATCATTTTACAATATACCAATTAACGTACCTTCCTATCTTAAGCTACTAACAACAAGGACATTTACAGTTTAATGGTTACCTYTTGACTAGCAAATACTTGGCGGCTGAAAAGCTAAGCAAATCACAACTCAGCTGAGGACTTTCATGTCCTCCTGCCTTGGTTAGTTCCAGGAAGGGACACTAATAGTTAACTTTATCTTGAAGCCTTTATATGGAGCTTACCATAAAGCTTGGTCTAATAAATGGTATGATATGGAAGTCAGCCCTTAATTCACCATCAAAATATCTTTTTGGTGYAATCACAACAACTTTTACTTATACAGTACACAACCCTACCAGGAGTTCTGCCTGACAATACATTTTGAACCTGAAGAAAATGCTCTCATTTGTGTCATGGTGCTGAATATCACCATATTTAATAATACGCTTACGATTTGCACCTCAGCAGTGGAACAGAGTAAAACATCATGAGTCCCCTACAGCCCCTACTGCCTGGCTACAGAGCAGATGAAATAAAACAAGATTTAATCCTGTCCATGTAATTGTGCAGTTGGTGAAACTCGACAAGTCAACATTAAGTATTCAAAGTGGTTTTGTGGCCTAAAGGGATCACATGCAGCCTGCACATGAGAATGAAGGAATAGCTCGGTTCTGCTTCGGTGTTTGTAAATTTAATTTGTTCGAGAAAAAGCAACTCTGGAAGGGATTACCAGCTAGCATCAACTCTGCTACCAAAGGAAAGGGAAAATACAAGCAGAAATAATATKGACATTTCTGTAAAACCAAAAAGAAATTAAAAAGCTTTTTGAGCTTAAGAGAATAAATAAAAGTCGCAGGCAATGGCAGCTCAGCCCTTATATTCCCCTCAGTGTTCATGAGCAAGAAGAACTATTGCCAAGATTTAATTCAGGTTCCAAGAAGGTTTTCTGTGCTCTGTGGTTCAACATGCAAATCCCAGGTGTTCAGGAAACATAGTGCCTGTTGGCACACACGTGCACACACACAGAACAGATGAATAATCCATGTCTACAACAAGGCACTTCTGCAAAAACAATGCAAAATAAACGTTCTGGTAAAGGCAGCTCTGTGTTTACCTACAGTATCTCTGAATGATACATTTATTCAATTGCTTAAAATTGAAATAATTTTCAGTTGTAGAATCAGTGGTAAATTCTTGATTCTGTAAAAAGCTCCTTTTGTTAAATACTGCATGGCTGGGCTTGCAGGGCTGAGAGGTGCTGGCAATCCCATGGTGATTTGGTGTGAAGGTGGAGGTGCCCTGGAGTTGCATCTCATTCTTTAGATGCTTTTATTAGAGATTAGACAGTTTAGAGAAGGCTGGGGRGGGCAGGTGAAAGTAATGCCAGAATCATTTCCTATTTTGTTTTAGCATCAGTCCTTGAGATGATTAAAACTCCAAGTAACTACATTTATGCGCATTGTAATGTGCATTTTGTTAGAGCAAAGGACTGTGAATACCTTTTCCTTGCAGACTGGTACTTCAAATACAGATAAAGCATGGAAAGATAAGCAGTACCAGTGAGAGATCTAAAAATATGTCTTGTTAAGCTTGATTAATGAGATAATAAAAAGCTATAATAAGGAAAAAAAAATCCAATTAAAGTATCTTGTGCAATTTCTCTCAAACAGAATCCAGAATAATGGTGAAACTTAGGAAAATTAGTATGATACAGATGACAACCTTGGTATTCAAGACTACAGTACATCAGTTTTATACTTTATTTGACTAGCTCTCGTATTTTCTCTGATGTGTAGTGTCTAGAATTCTGATTGCAGGTAAGTTTTCTTTCTTTGTTCTTGTATTGCCGCCTCTACCGCAAGTATAACATCTGAATTTAAACACAAATACATTAAAAAATCAGGTATTACATAGAGTTTGTAGGTACTTGTTCCATTCAGAAAAGCTATGTGCCTCTGGCACTTTGAAATAATGAAATGAAAGCAATAACTAAGAGGAAACTATACTCATCCATCACTTACACAAAGCGGTAGTAGTCAGAAAACAAACCATCTATGCTTGTCTTATCATTGATATATGAAGAACTGGCTAGAAAATGCAGGGAAGTTATAGTCTGATACATTATTCATTTTTCACCAGTAACTGGGACATGAGGGCACCCACAGGTTATGGAAAGCAGCAGCTACAGACTCTCTAGATACCATAAAACAGAGGTGTGCAGAGCTCTGGGTGGCAGCAGAATCTCATCATCACTAGGTTAGCGGCCTCTATCCACAACAAACACTTATGATCAGCCACGGAACTGAGTGGTGCCATCACCTTCCGTTGCTATGGGCACAAGCAAGGGCCCATATGGGTTGGCAGGGCCAGAGGGGCGGCTGGCAGCAAGGAGGGGACAGGGCCGTGTGCGGGCACACAGCAGGGGCAGTACACATGAGGAAAGAAGGAAATGGAGCCTGAGGCCCTCATTCCAGCCTAGTAGTGATACTAAAGCAGGGGCAAAGTGCCAATTTTGACTTGCTGCTACCAGTACTACAGAAGCGTGTACCTCATCTCCCTCTGGTGGCTGGTCCACAGAAGACAGGAAACTTCTACTGCAGCGAGACACTGAGACACTCCTTATCTGAAGCGTGGGACGTGGTGTCTGTGTGACGGCTCAACGCTGCTTCGTGACCCATGCTGAAAAGAAATATGGCTCCCTCTGAATATTAGTTTAATAAATAAGAAAATGCTCACTACATCTCCTCATTACGTTGGTATATCCTTTCTCTCCTTGCATTGCTCAGCAAGTATCTGGTGCTTATTTTTCATCAGTCTCTTTCCAAGTGTAGCTCAAGACCTCATTGAACAGCATGAAGCACAGAGTGACTTTCCTAACAAAGTGTTCCGTGTTTCATGAACAGTTTTCATAAAACTTTCACAAGACTATGGGTTCTGCTTTGCCTAATTTGGCAACTAGAGAATTAAGGCACTGAGAGATTATGCCAAATCTGGCTGTTGAAAAGTGCTGGATGGGCTCTTAAAGTAACTCTGCAGTTCTTAAGTTCCCAGTGTCTTCAGATACTTCTAGCTAGACCCACACTGCAAAAAGTTTCATTTTAATTTCCTGTCCAGCATTGCAAACGAATTCYTATGTTTGACAGAGGAAATACACCCTCCCATAAGGAGGTATGCAGCCCTCCTAGCTCGCCATTCTGCTCAGCCACTAGGGAAATCCCTCCAGAGGCAGGGCACAAAGGAGAGCATAAACGGAGCACGGCGACGCCCGGGCACGCCCGCAGCTCCTCCGCGGGCAGGCCCCAGCCCAGCCGCCGCCGGCCCCGCCTGGAGGCAGAGCCCGCCACGCAACACGGCCCCTCAGCAGCCCAGCCCGGC
>PTEX01000331.1:472339-557221 GCA_003342815.1 Eudromia elegans | reverse complement strand
TGGGGGAGGGGCCGAGCCCCCCGTTGGCGCGGCCCGGGCGCCGCCGCCCGCCGCGGCCGTGCTGGAGTTTGACGACGAGGAGGAGGATCTGGAGGTGTTCAGCAAGGTAGGGGCGGGCGCAGGGCACGGGGGCCGCCGGCGGCACCCGCGGCGGCGCTGCCTCCTCCCCGGTCCCGCCGCGCCCTCCCCCGGCGGCCCTTTGCCCCGCGGCCGCGTCGCGGAAGGGGCAGCCCGGGACAGCCCGGCCTGCAGCCGGCGGCCCGGGGCAGCCGCGGCAGCGCCGCGGGGGAGACCCCCGTCCCCGCGCCTCTTACCTCGCATCGCCGCCTAGCAGCGACCGGGTCCCGCGGCTCCTTCCCCTCGAGGCGCCGACCGAGAGGGCGGGCAGGGAGCGGCCTCGCCGGCCGCCATCGCCGGGGCTTCCCCCGCGGCCGTTGCGGGGCTCTACCCCCTCCCCCGCGACCGTTGGAGGGGCTCTGCTCTCCCCCCCCTCCAGCGGCGACCGTTGGAGGGGCCGTTGCGCGGGGTGGGCGGGGGCCGCGGCTCGTGCGCGGCGCTCGGGACACGTCGCCTCGCGCTCCGCCCGGGGGCAGCGGCCGCCTCGGGAGCGCCGTGCCGGCCGGCGGGTGCCCGGCGCCGGGCAGCGCCTCCCTCGCCGTGCGGGTCTTGCTGGTCCAGCGGCCGCCGTCGTGGCGTTAGAACCGCCGGGTTGTCTGGAGGCGCCGCAATCTTAACCATCGCTTATGCTGTGTATCATATATGTATGCGTAAAGAAAATAAACCCTGCAGCAGCATCTAAATACAAATAAATATCCCGAAGTTTCAATATGGGTTTTCTTTCACAAAATGAAGTTTGGAAACGAGCACCTTTCGCATGGGAGGCCCAAGATGATGACACCTCCAGGTTGACACARGGAATAAAAAGGAGATCCTGCAGGGTGCAGGTCCCGCAATCCCACGGGATTAGCTGYGTAGGCACCACTGACCAGGCTTGCTGCTGCTGAATCTCCTCTTGTGTCTGCTACTGGCATCAAGTAGCTGAGACAGGAATGTGGAATTTGAGAATCTGGAACTTTCTGACCAGATTCCAGTCGCTTCGGCACCCACAGGTGTGAGGCCACACTGAAGCACCTGAAGGCGCACACCAGAACGTGCTCCAACAGCTCGGGAACGGGAGCACAAATAAGGGAATTCAAACGGCGTGTTTAGGTTAATCCCGAGTTTGGGACCAGGCTTTGCCTTTTAACCCATAAAGACGGTATCAAGAATGCTAAAACCCGGTTTCCGTACTAAGGCCCAGTTGYACTGGGGCCCCGCGGGCTGGGTGGGAGGCACAGAGGGCTGCTCTTGGTGCCCGGGATGTGGTTCCCGTTGCAGTGATTTTATTAGTCTGCAAAATCCCTTTCAGTTTCACATTTGGAAACAATCTCCTCAGCCTCCCCCAGGCCTAGATGCACAAATACCTCTCACGGTAATAAAGACAAATCTGTTTTTTCCCCCAAGTTCTTGCAATTTCACGTATGATTCTTTAAGACTTGCAAAGCTGCTGTCATTATTACTGCATGTAATGGAAGTTGAATGTGTTCAGACAACCCAGTACTCTGGGATACCAAGAACAAAATCTGTTTTCCTTTAATATGATATTCRTTAATTCCTTTAACATGGATATAACTAAGTAGGATATGGCTAAYGTATAATGATTTTTGTTTTGTACTGATTTGATTAAGGTAGAGCTTAATTCCTATCTTATCAAGCATTAAAAAAGTAAGCATGTGTTGAATCTATTTAAATTACCAAGACTCCATCTAAAATACAACACAAAAACATGCAGGCAGCTAAGGTGGAAAAACATACACAGGGATCTGGGCCGCATTCAGCCTTCTAAATTGCAGTGCAACAGCATGTGTGACAATAAATAGCCAATATTTTTCCCATTTGAAAATATGTAATGGCAAATATAATATAAACTAAAYGTGTATTTTCTTTCTCCAAACAAGATATATTTTTGGTAGATATTAATAAAAACCATTGACAGGAGCTTCATTCCTAGGAGCTATATATTTAAACTGTGCCTACACTACAATTTGTGATGTTCACGGAGTTGAAGGCCAGAAAGGRCTATTAGGTGATTTAATGGTCTGTAACTTACCAGAGGTCAGGCTAAATTTCACAAAGTTATCTATGTTTTATTGAAGCATAACTTGGGTTTAGTTAAATCATACTTTCTAGAAAAGCATCCAGTCCTGGTCTGACACCAGGAGATGTATGAACTGAACTTTTATGCAAAAACTAACATACAATTTTAGTTTTGTTTCTCACATCCTTTGGCTTTTATCAGTAAGCTCTGGCAGTTCTGCATAATAAAAATAAAATATAAATAAGATATATCAGCGTTTGCATTGCATGTTTGTTAGGGGAATGATGTTCCTTGCAAATAAAGTATAGACAATAGAAGTTGCTACTTGTGTATGTCAGATATCCATACCTTTAAATTTCAGCCACCTGTATTGGTGCAAAATATTTCCTGCTTATATTAAAGCTTACCAGTGTTAATGCCTGCAAAGCAAAGTGATGGCTGTTTCTGTAAACAAGAAAACGCGTCACACCTTGGGAAAGCGTCGCGTTCTTTGCAAGTCACGGACACCTGCCTTCATCGGCCAGCAATTCATAGTGTCCTTCCAGGTGCAGAYTGAGGAAGATCTGTGAGGTTGATTCTGGGTTTCCTCCCCTTTGTTTGTGCGCTGTGTATTAAAGGGATGGGCTCGCASAGGATGAAAGGCTCCCTTGCGTTGAAGAGCATTTTTTAGGGGTGTCTCCCACACAAGGGTCTTCGAGGAGCCGGCTGGCAGAGGCAGGCCGAGCTCTCCCGTGGTGCTGCGCAGGCCTCTCCGTGGGACTGACTCCATTTTTCTCAGTCTAGTCAATAAATGTGGACCAGGTACCAAAATGCTGAAAAAATCTTAAAGATTGTCAGCCTCAATATTCTGATTTATTACTCAAGATGTAAACACGAGGCTTTATTTTACGAAAATTCATAGTCATTTAACCTGATAGTGCCAAAAACCATTGACCCAGTATCCCCTGACATATCTCAAGTGTTACAGATGAGTATCTTATTTGGCAACCCTGATAAAGCATTATATAACATGAGCTGCTTTTCCCTTCATCCTAATTTCTGTTGCCATGGAGAAAGTTGTGAGGTCTTCCCAGCAGACGATGGCYTCTCAAGGTGGAGTTGTGAATCTCACAGCCTGCTTTATTCCACCACTTTCAACATGGAAAGGACCATATATACTGCAGTGTCGATTCAGCTCATCCATGTGTTCCTTGCTATCARTGTGGTCACCAAGCACTGACAAAGCTGTCAGCACTTTTATTATTAGTTAACATCTTAACTCATCCTCCTTTCAAAACTCTTGTTGTTCAATGTTTGTCACCATTCTGTAAGGACAGAAAACTTAATTCATGGCATTTCTGAAAAAGACTTACCTGCCAACTTCTGAATTGCATAGAGGCTATTTTTTTTTCCTTTCCAAAGAAGCTGATGAGGGTTTTCAGGCTGATTTACAGCTGAATGTTCCAGCCAGGGAACCAACTATTCTGCCGTCTGTCTTCCGCCATATCTTTGCTTCTTAGGAGAACACAGAAACAACTAAGCTGCTGTAATACGACTAACCTTGCCAGGAGTTCCTTCAAGACATACGTTAGACATCTAGTCCCATGAGATTGCAGGCTCTGGCTCCTGATGGGAATGGATGGAGGCACCATGAGTCACGCATGGTGAGCAGCGGTGCTTAGGCACCCCGGGACTTAATRTTTATCTACAGAGAGCCCTGTGGACTTCAGCCTATTCGGAGGCTGCTSGTGCTGTACGAGTGTTTTCCTTGCTCATTCTGGAGTCCTGCTGACTGATTTCAGACCAGCGTGAGAGGGCAATTATGGGTCTGCAAGTTTCAGAGGAAAGAGACCCAGAACAAAGTCCCTGCACAGCAACAGCCGTGGRGGTTTCTGCCTCTCTGCTTCCCTGGCCAGTGAATCGAAGTGCACGGAGCTGCTTGCTGATCGGCATGTGCAGCTCTGGCAATGGTCTGCCCACAGCCAGCGGGCTCAGAGAAGAGCAAGAATCCAAATGTACACATGGCCGCATTCAACTTGCAGTAATTTAAGTAGGAATCCAAAATGGGGACATTGCAGACAGGTTCCTGTTCCGAAAAAAATCAGTATTTCAGTAGCAGATGCTGTTGCTTGGGACATTTTCGTAGCTGCTGCTTCTCATGATAACACCYTAGGAAATTGCTGGACTCTGCTGTAAAGCTGGGCCTGTTCCTAACAATTTTTACCTCCCATGGTTGCATAATACAGACCATACCTAAGCACAGGAGTTAAAACATCAGGTGAAGATCAGAGCTGAGTCACGGGAGGTGCCCATCTCCCAGAGAATTCAGGGTGCTTTCCGTCTTGTCAGAAGCAGCGACTCCTGTTGCTGATGGGCAGCGAGGGGAGAGCTTTGGCGCTGTGGAATGGTCTGGAGTATCCTCCAGGAGCCCAGGCGGCTGCGAGAGGCAGGACTGGGAGGAAGGCTGTGCCAGGTGCAAGTGGCCAGCTTTAAATCAGGAGGATCACAGAGTTACATGGTATCATTTAGAGAGATTTTTAATAGCCAATTATTATCTATTTTTGCATGTAAACTTGGAGACCTTTTCTAAAGAGAAGGCAATTCTGGAAATTTAGAAACRTTATTTTTCACTAAGTTTACCCACTACAGTAAATCTGAGAGTTTTTTTCTTTAAAAGCAGAATCAATATTATCTTCTGAGCATATTCAGATAAGCAGTTTTAGAAATAACTATACACTTACTATGATTTTATTTTTTAATTATGCCAAAAGGTGCCGAAGCAGTATTTATTTTTCACTAAACAATACAAAATATATTTAAAATAGAATTATTAATTTTATTTCCTGTAATTTATTAATTAGAGGGGGKTTTTGAGTTAGTAAATTGAATTTATTTTCCTAGTCACTTTATTTTTCAAGATTGTGGACTAATAGATTTCATCCAGACTTGCGTCACAGGGAGAAAATGAGATTTCTTGTCTGTTTCCAGTTGGTTTCTCAGCATTTGAGTGATAACCGCTGAACTCAGTGAGCAGAACAGGCTGTTATGAGGAAGCATTCTTCGAGTGCTGTGGTGAAAGTGGCTGATATTATCAAAAGGTGGTTTTGCACTTCAGCAGACCAGTGGCTTCAGGGTCTTTTTTTCCAGAAACTAAACAGCATTTTTTAAATGTCATTTTTACCTGTTTTTTGAACATTACTGAGGTATGTTCCTTTGTAACAATTTTCTATTTCAAAATTTATTTTCAAATACATTCAAAGTAAAGTATCCAGTTCCAATAAAAATGTTTTATTTGGCTTTTGTTTCGTTCTTTTAATCACCTTGCTCAGKTTACTAGCGGTAATTCAAGCTTCGTAAATCCTGAGTAACTCGCTGCTAACACTCGTAAGAAAGCTGGCAAGGATCCCACACAGTTCCTGGGACTAGTTTTAGCCCTCGTAGGCAGGTTGTCTTCCTGGGCACGCACAGCRTTCCTGTACAATGGTAGCATTCTGCTTTTTCGTCAGCGAGACAATAAATCTCATTTCTYGCTCACTGAAGCAAATACTCAAAAGGATAACAAATTTGCAATGTGTTTTGTAATTCTCTCATCTGCCCTTTGTTTTACCTTTAGGAACTTTCCAGTTTAGCATCTGCAATGTGTGTGCAAGTACGTACTGATAAGGGTGTTCTCATGTCTTATCTGTAGGATGCGTCCCTGGCTGAGGCAAACTCATTCAGTCCTTCAATGCCAACATCCCCCTCATCTCTGATAAACCAGTACAAATTTGAAGATGAACCAGAATTAAGAGATCTCTTCATTACAGTCGATGATCCCGAAAGCCACATTACAGCCATTGAAACATTTATTACGTATAGAGTAGTCACAAAGGTGAGTTGCTGCTGCTGCTCTTAGTGGCCTGTATTAATACAGTGGTAGTATACTTTTTTCTTTATTGAAGCCTTAAAACATTTTGACTTTTGTTGTGGATCATTCTCTGACATCTTAACTGGGATTTCAACGTTATACCAAGACYTGCTCTGAGTTAGAGACCACTAAAGCGGTATGAAACTGTAGGGCAGAGTGTGCAAGCAGATCCAGCATGATTAGTCTACACACATACATATTCAGGAACTTTATGCTGCAAAAATAGATAGTTAACATTCCTATACTGCAAAATCAGTTCTACATGAAAATAGCATTTTCTGCTGTGCTCTTTGACAGGGATATGAAAGAGCAGAAAGATTGATTCAGCTTGAAGACACGCTATCAGAACAAGTATTAATGGCTTCTGGATCAGTTGCAGGATAGTGATGTTGTTGCTTGAATAAATGGTAGCTGCTACAAAGCCTTTCAATCCCATTCTCTTGTAATTGCCACATCCACTTTCACAGGGAAGTCTAGTTCCGATTTACAGTTGCATATTATTGCTGGGGAAGCTGCAGCAATTCTCAAATGAAAAGGTAATATTAGGAATCAAATTAGTGTGTTTTTTGGCTGCCCTGAATGCAAATTACTCGCTAGGAATAAGGAATAAAGTCAGCATTATGAGAGCAGCCAACTCTTTTGAGATTACCAGCAAGGATTTTGCAGGCTGCATTTTGAGAATGATTGTGTTAATTTATTTTACTTTGAGTTCTTTTTAAAAGATTCATTTAAAACCAAGTCTTCAGATGGGAATTATTCATCTTCAAGCAAGAGAAGATATCAATTCCTCATAAAATATTTAAGGAATGGGAAGAGAGCTATCTTTGTTAAGTTGCTAGCAATAATTTTCTCTTTATGGATGTTTATGTAGAAAAAAGAATGTTTTTTCTGCAGGCAAGTATCGAAGGTCTGTAGGTGGATTTCTTTTGCTTTTTTTTTTTGTCTATTCTGTCCTTTCTTATCATACATAATTTGTAGTGCTGGTTGATGATGATAAAATAATAGCATTCCTCCCACGTACATAGAGAAATTTTTATTTGGCCCTCAAAAATGATTAGCTTACAAAAGTATGTTCAGGTTTTTTTGAAATTACTTGCGTCACGTTATAAGTCTCTTGTGAAAAAATGAATGTTAAGCAGACGTTACTGTAATGAAACATGGGCTCTTTTCTACATCGATTCCAGAAGTTAGAGCAGTGATAAAATAAATGTCATGGATTGGAAATATTTCAACATTGTAATAAGCATTTTTTTTTCTAAGCATTAAAAGCTTGCTGGCAATTTGAGCAAGTACAGAACTAACAAAATTAGAATTGATGATGAAATGTAGAATAATTAAACAGTGCAATAAATCTTATCTCTGTCATAAGGTTTTCAAGTTTTGAATGGGGATTGTTGACTAACGTCAGGAGGGTATGAGGACATATGTCAGCTATTTTTTGTAATTTTTTTCAGAATGCTAAAAAATGCACTTTCCTCATTCTTAAATATTTAATTACTTTAAAAGATTATCCTTATAAGAAATAAATATAATCATGGTTACCTGGAGGGAAGTGTTTCAGTAAAATAATGTTGGAAATCTTTTGGAGACATTTTGTAGGATGATCCATTACAAGTCATTCTGTTTGCAGTTTAAAACTTGCTTTCTTATATACAGTAGAAATTAGATTTCTTGGTAGAATAGGATATGTTTTCTCTCTTACAATAGTTGACTGTACTTCATAAACAAACAGCAATCAGCTAGCACAGGCAAAATACAACCACATATGTATTTCCTTCAAGTTCTCAAATTTCTTGAAACTCACAATATTGTTCTTTTTTAATACTCTAAAATTCTGGGGCTGATTATTTTTTCCTTTTTCTATGCTTTTCAGACATCTCGCTCTGAATTTGACTCCAGTGAATATGAAGTTCGCAGGCGGTATCAGGATTTCCTCTGGTTGAAGAGCAAGTTGGAAGAAGCACATCCAACCCTGATTGTTCCCGTATGTTTGCTGAAACTTACTGTTACTGTTTATGAGTCTCAGAATGGTTTTAGTCTTTCTCGGGTTTCTGAAGATTCACAAACACTAATCTACTTTCATTAGTTTTATATGCATGTGATAATTAAAAATGCCATGTGGTATTTCTCCATCTTTCTGTTCTTGTAATTAATTTCACTGTTTCTTAGCTATAGTTGTGTTCTGCTGCACTGTCTGCTACAAGAACCACTTTACACCACTCTTGATGATGTTAGTTTTATAAGTCTGTTTTTATCCGATGGATTTTACAAGGTGTGCTTATGTTTTTTAGTAAGTAGAACTTTTGTAATACCTCTGATATTATGCAGAGTTATGCCATTTTTTTTTCTTTTTTCCTTAGCCACTGCCTGAAAAATTCATAATGAAAGGAATGGTGGAACGATTTAATGATGAATTCATAGAGACTCGAAGAAAAGCTTTACATAAGTTTTTGAATCGCATTGCTGATCATCCAACTCTAACTTTTAATGAAGACTTCAAAATTTTTCTTACTGCACAGGCTTGGGTAAAATTATTTTGGTTTTATTTACAGTTACAGGAAATGATGTCTTGTCTTAGTAGAGCAAACCAATAACCTCCCTATGTCAGTATACAGGAGTCTGTAAACATGACTTGGTACAAAAGTGTTGAAAGAAGGCATGAAATGCATAGAATATTATTCCCACAAGATAACTTTGTTTGTAGTGTGTTTTGTTTTGTAATAATCATGTGTATTGCCCTAAAGGTTGCTGTACCTTCCAAAGCAGTTTTGTTGCTGCACTGAATACTAGCTCCTGCCCTAAAGAATGAAAGCCTAAATGTTTTGTGCCTTCTTTCATCACTCTGTTTGATAACACAATGCACAGCATGCTGATCTTTGTCCAGAAAAGCTTAGCTAATAAACAACTGTTATGGTTTGGAGGCAGGTTTCATAATTTTAGAGTCAGCTTTATACACTAAAACGGCATGTGATTTWTTTTTTCCACTGGATTTGTGTATGTAGTTCTGTTATAAAAAGCCCTAAATAGCAATTTTTTTGAGAATTTAAAAATGTACGTGAAGGTAAACACAGCATGTTTTGTTTTTAGGAACTTTCATCACACAAGAAACAAGGTCCTGGTTTGCTGAGCAGAATGGGACAAACTGTAAGAGCTGTAGCATCCTCAGTAAGAGGAGGAGTTAAAAATCGACCTGAAATGTTTTCAGAAATGAATGATTACATGGAGACATTTAGTCAGAAAATAAACGTATTGGACAAAATAGCTCATAGAATTTACAAGGAAGAAAGGGGTAAGTAACAAACAACATAGATCATTTTTCTTGATGTAAGAAACAAATATATTGAAAAAGTGAGCTGATCTGAGAAATAAATTTATTCTTGTGATGCCAGACAAAATACTTTTCCTGAGCAAACAGGGGAAAAGAGAGATTTATATTTTTTTTAATGGTCATCTTTCTGGTATACATGCCAATTAGCTTGAAAAATCTGTTAACAACTTGCTCAGCATCATTAAATTACTTGATAAGGAAACTGGAAGAAAATACAAGTCCAGCTAGCCACATGATCCTTTGTTTTGTACTTTTAAGTGAGGTGCAAATAGTTACAGTTTCCTATGCTGCGTCATACTGGCATAATGCTGCCCAGATTCCACATCCCCAAGTCGCTCTTTTTTTTTAGTTTGATGCTGTAGCTTGGTTTCTGTATTGGTAAAGCAGAAGTTTTCTATAACAATTAAAAGCTTTTCTACTGACCATAATTTCTGAAAAATGATGGATGGAGTTTTCCTTGATTAAGAAAGATGAGTTCCTATGGACAAATTTTTGCTTAACAGTAATACCTACTTGGCACTCTGAATTACTCAATTTCTGAGCCTGACTCTGATCTCAGACCAGTCATGGTCATGAAAATATCCACTGGTCACTACTTGAAGGATTTTACTTGAGTATAAAATGGCATTGGAAGAGCTACACTGTGTTCCCTCATAACTGAGACCTTACGCCTCAGTGTGCAGCACCAGATCTCAGTGTGTCCTGACTAAGTTGGAGGACTTTTATGTAAGGAGGAGAAAGGATTGCTTTTGACGTAGCTTGCTTCAGTGGAAATAGCTGGCTGAGATGCTTAATTGCAGGGTATTGGAGCCAAAATATTTGTTGCAAAATGTTGTGATTTTTGCTGTCTTCCCAGTGCTGCTGGGTAGTTTTTCTTTATGTGTTTTCCAAATAGCAATCTGCAGAGCCTGTGGGGTGCATAGGGCAGCACTGCTGGGGACGTGAACTGCTGAGAGCTCTGCTTCAGCAAATACTGCTAGCTACAGCTCAACCTGGGGCTCTTCCCATCTTCCAGGCGGGTTTTTTGTCCAACTGATTTCAAAGTAAATTATGCTCTTTGTACTATACGGTCATGTATGCTTTGCATCTTTTGTTGGACGTTCTTTATTATAAATTCAGCTGTGAGGATGATTGGTTTCAGTACACGAAGCATTCACGGTACTTGCCTGTAAACACACAGGCTTGTCCAACTTTAGTACTACCAAGGGGCACAATAAATCCTGGGCCTCAATCCTTCTGACGTGCCACAACAGGCAGATTATCATTAGGGCTACAGACATAAGAGAAACAATCATTAGAATATCCATATATTTAGATTAAGAAAAAAAAGAATGGAAGACTGCCTGTTGTCCAGGGCTGCTCTGGCCTGTGTCCATCTACAAGAGGACAAATGAAGCAGTTCAGATCTACATGAATCTGCGTGTCCTTTGAAATGACCAAGTTTTGGCGGAGGTTTCCAGGAGTTGCTTAGGCACAATAACATCTCTCACTAGCTCATAACATTGAGCTGCAGTTTACTTACCTTGGTCACTTGAGCAAATTTACAGTTTAAGCTCAGTCACTTGCTTTGTTCACAGTAGTAGATATGAAGTGGTAATTAGTATCACTTAGACATCTATTAAATGATCAGAAGATTAATGTGTGCATATGTTCCTGTTAAGAGTATTTTAATGAAATGAAGGAATATGGCCCCATCCACACGCTCTGGTCGGCATCAGAGGAAGACATAGCAGACTCCCTGAAAGGTGTTGCCAGCTGCATTGACAAGTGCTGCAAGGCTACAGAGAAACGAATGGCAGGGCTCTCGGAAAACCTGCTGCCCATCATACACGAATATGTTCTCTACAGTGAGATACTCATGGTAAGGTTTCCCCAGGGGCTGTCTGTGGCAGTATGTGCAGTTTGGCTTAGTCTGGTGTATGGCCAGTAGTCCTTAGTGGCTGTGCTAAAGAGTGTCTGGTTTTTGCCATCTTGAGAGAGCTCTGCATCCTAGTAACATAGCAGACAGGGTCAAGRAATGGTAGTCTAGAAAGACCTCTCTGCCACTAGTGAAATAAGAACTCATCTAGAAATTGATCATTTTGGAGAAAAGGGAGAGAGAATTTTTTTACCTCCCTAGAATATACTTGTAAAATTTGGGTTTTTTCTCCAGAACAGCAGGGACCTTCCATTCCTTACATCATTGTATAAGCATATTTTGCTGTTTGCCACAAGATGATACATACCCTCAATTCCGTATTTTTCTTACACTAGTAGAAAATGTAAAATTTCAGCTACAGAACTGATGCCCCTTTTTCCTTTTCTTTTTTTTTTTTTTAATCTCCCCTGGACACAAGGTTCTTGATGCAGTGTTTCCAGTGCAGCACTGGGCTGCTACAAGGTCCTGACCAGAGGAAAACCTTCCTGCATCTCATTTCTGTTCTACAGCCATGGATTTTTACCACAAGTTATTTCCATCCCACAGTCTGGAGAGGTGACTATTAGTCATAGTAGAAGTACAGTCGTGGAAGTTGCGCTAGTAAGCCCTGCTTTCTGAGGGGGATTACAGATACTCTCCTGCACTGCTGCCCAGATAATGCACAAGATGTAGACAGATGAACATTTATGCAGTAAAAGGTGCTAACTGCTGTATTTTTCAGTGTTGGGAGAACAGCCTTAAACTGAGGAAAGAGATGAATTCATAGCTAAATATTTACATCTGGCCTGACTCCTTCCTAACTGACTCACAGGGAGTGTAGCTCCCTACACTGTGCCTCAATGTACAAGAAATTAGAGTAAATATTAAATACTATACCAAAAATAAAGCAGTGTAATAATGTTTTTAATTCCTTTTTTTTTTCTGTAAGAAGTCAGCACATGCTTATAGTTGCTGCACATTAGTAATAAAATTACTCTTTTTAGCATGTAATATAAACAATATTTATCATGAAATTTTCCCATAGTCAATAAGGCAGTTTTAAAAGAGATAAATAACGAAAAAGGAAAAAGCATTTTTGATATGAAGGAAAGCTATTCCAGACCTTCTTGTTTTGCTGCTCTGCTTRCAGCTAAACATTTTCTATATTTATTTAAACAGAGACAATATTCTCAGCTACTGAATGAAAAAGGTAGGGGTGTTATTATTACTGAAGTGTTTCTCAGAATTCTCCAAAATCAGGTTTACCACACTTTTACCCRTTCAAAAAAAATGTTGAAAAAATATTTGAAGTTTAGTTTCCTAAATTATTCTGTTGTGTTTATTAAAGTGACAAGATTTCAGAGTCATCTCTGCCACACAGGATAGCTAGAGACAGAACTGCTTGTGTCGTGCGCTGTTTCARCTTGCCCTATGCTACAAGTAAATGGTGCAAATCTCTTCAGTATATACAGGAGAAGCAGTCAAACCTGTTGTGGCAAGTTGCAGCACAGTAATATAAAAGTTCTGAGATTTGTAATTCCATATTTCCTGCCTCTGATTATTTTTTTTAAAGAACTAACGCAGTGCAACCTTTTTGGGAGGTAGGCACACAGATGAGGAAACTCAGCTAAAGAGAACTTAAAATGACTTCCTCAAGGTGACAGAAATGGGAATTTCATCTGAACGACTGTTCCTGTTTTGTAGTCTAACATGTTACATTTCCTTGGCTTCTTAATCATTTTTTGACAATATGCTAAAAAACCAATGGGTGATAGTGAAGTTTTAGAAGAGGAAATAATTACATATACTGAATATAAAGAGATATATCAATATTAGCTCCTCTGACATTTTTCTATTTTCATTTTATCTGATTTTACTGAACCACATTTGGCACTTAAAAAATAATATTGATGGCTTAAAGTCATAAATATCTGGGTTACTATTTTTAAATATTTATTCTTTATATTGTAGCATTTGCTCAAATAAGGTGCTTTTGTTTACAAGAATTCACAAACTCCTGTTGCTCTTTTAGAATATGGATATATCATAGATTGATTTGCTAATAAGTTAACTGCTGTTACAGTTTTACTGAACTGTCAGTGATGCYGTGTATGGCAATTTCTTGAAGTACTGACTGTGGATTTATTACGATCCTTGAAAAAGCACTTAAGAAAAATATGGGTAATTAAAATAATTCTTCACTGATGGCGTTAAAATTGTTTTTAAGAAAAGAACTTGTATCATGCCAAGATTCCTAAATTTTGTCCTTCTGTGATCTAGCTTAACTAATTAAATATCCCAGCTGCATGATGGGCTTCTGAAAGACAACTAAAATTGGCTTACTTCCTTTTTATGTTTTTTCTTCCCCTATATTAAGGGTGTTTTGAAAAGAAGAGATCTAATCCAAGGCGAGCTGGATTCCAAAGTTGATGCACTAGCCAGTAAAAGGGCAGAGAAGGATGCGGTGAGTAGGGCTGTCTCTCAGAGTAGCTGTAATATCCTGGGCCTTCTTCCAGTTAGTCAAGGTGAAGGCCCTGAGGAAAGCTATCCTGGGAGGCGATTTGTTGAGTAAATAAGGGTAGATTTCCTAATGAATACATGTTATTTTTGATCAACTTAATTTATTTGATAGCAGGCAGATGCAGCTTTACCAACTAATGATTATTACAGTAAGTAAAAACCTCTGTCTTGATATGAGTATTTGTATATAGTTGGTCTAACCACTATGCAATAAATAAAACTAATGCAGCATGTACTAAAAGTGCTTTTTATTGTAAACCTCTCTTTTCTGCCCAGTTTCTGTTTCAATTCTGAAGTTATAGGGATTTGTTGTTTTATTTATCTCTACAGCAGGCTGTACTTTTGAAGAGTTCTAGATATGCTTTTGTGGGATTTTACGTTCATTTTTCTGTTGAAGGAAGATTTGTACTGTTCTACTGATAATAACTACTGCTTTTTTGAATTCATTTCAAAATGACATCACCCACGGATAGGATTGCAAACATACCAAATTAAAAGCACATAAAGCATTGCATCAGTTTAAAACATTAATTCATTAATGATGTAGGCATAGTAATTATTCTCATAATTAAGATTCAGGTTTGTAATTTCTTATGAAGATTTATCCAAATTTGATTAACTTATTTTCCTTAAAGAGTAAGCAAGAAGCAAGTCTGTAATTGTAGATTTATTGCAGATAACTGTAAGTGGAGCAGAAGCACTTTTTACATGTTACACTTACAGCACTTTGTTTGGGTAAGCTTTGATTGTTTTACTTTCTATTTTTAAATTATGTTTTGATTTTTATTATGTGTTGAAATATTTTGCTGAGGTTTCTAGCCACACTGGGGCTAAAAAGGAGGTCTTAAAAAAGGAGGTCTTAAAAACCAAAATGCCTGAAAACACAGATGCTGTTACTGCAATTTGTATCAGAGTCTGAGCTCTGCTTGTACTTTTATAATTCTAAATAGATCTCATTCAGCTTCTAATCATCTCAATATAGATGTCAGATTGAACTTGTCAGTGCAATCTAATAGCCAGAAATTCTGCTGACAATGAGTGGCATGAACTCTAATCTTATTTGAAGAACATTTCCACCATAGATAAGTGATTTCAGACTGTGATTAGAGCTCATAAATGTCTGTAAGATCTTTAGCACAGGTYACAGGAAACATTAAGTGATTTAGCAAACAAGAAGTTATACAGCTGGAGAATACAAAACATTCCCAAGGTCAGTGTAGATGAAGTAGACTAGTCACACATTAAACCTCAGGAGATAACAAGCTCTCTGGCTGAGAAAAGCACTTTTCTTGATGTCTGCTTCTCCCACTTGGTATCTGAACAGCTGTTTGTGGTGTACTTGCGAAGAGGTGCCAGTGTCCATAACTTGCAGTCACTAGGAATATCTTCAGCAATGCCTTAAGTTTGTCTGGAATTTGTTTTCTTACTATTTCAGAAATTGTATTGACTATTTCAGAAATTGTATTGACCAGTAGGAATAAAATTCAACCTTCATCACCAAGGAATGATCATCTTGTTACATTTAATGTCAACCTTTGCTCTGCAGTTCTGTTCATCTTATTTCACAACAATCACTTGGTGCCAAATGTTTTTGAAGTAGTGATTTCACTATTTTTTTTGCACTTGTGATTCATATTTAGATCACAGAAGAAATTGGGAAACTTGAAGATAAAGTAGAATGTGCCAATAACGCTCTGAAAGCTGACTGGGAGAGATGGAAACAAAACATGCAGCATGATATGAGATCAGCATTCACAAACGTGGCTGAGAATAATCTMCATTATTATGAAGAGGTAAAACATAATTGCTTATGTCAATGTTACTATTTCATTGATTATTTCAGTGCAGAAGTCAGTGGATTGCACATAAAGAGGGACTTCTGCTTTTTAGTTCATACCTATGTTAACTTCAGAATGAGTTTTTGTGGAAAGAGAAGGTCAGTTTTCCTTAGTTTGCCATGTTCCAAACCAACTATATATTATTTGAGCCCCAACTGCTGAGCCGGAGTTCATAATCAACAGAGGGCAGTGTTGTTTTACTAAGCACAAGAATCTGGAATAAATTTTTTGGTTCAACATCAGCTGCTGTATTTCAGTTTGGAAGTAGCAAAGAAGCCCCCTGGAAGTAGAAGATTGCATAAATAATTTTTATGAGGAAAAAAATKATTTATTTTCAAAGGGCACATTCATAAAATTCTCACTATTGTTATTTCACTGCTAAGGAATTGTCTTTCATGAAATAATCAGTTTGCTAGGATAAAGCTATAACAATACAATTTTGAAGAGTCTATGTGAAAAAGTTATTTTTAAAAATATACAAATGCTGCAAGGGTATACAATTAATAAACTRGGTTTTTTTAATAATTGAAACTTCTTTGGAAAAAAGAAATGGTTAAAATTAAATTTTATTTTCAATTCAAATATGTCTAGTGTTTTTAGTAAGAATTCCTTTCACAAGAATGTATACTTAATAACTTGAAAACATGTAACAAAATATGTTAAGCACTTTGTAAACTCTCATCATGGGGAAYACTGTTCTGTAGAGGGCACTTTTTATAAAATCCCAGATGTCTTGAATTTTTAAAAGAACTTCTCTTTTTAAGAACTTTTTTTTTTATTGAAAGAAACTAGTACAATAAGCGTTCTCTTAATTGTAGAAGAATGCATTTCAATATATATGTTGCTGCAGTCTGTAACTTCCAGGCATGTATTCTGAACTATATATGGCTTGCCCATTAGATAATGACAGTGTCCTGATTTTGCAAATCATTTTGTTAGAACATAATTGAAAAGACAGAGCTCTTGATCATCAAGTCTAATTAATTAACATACAGTCTGTGAGATGTGCAGACATTGACAATCTGTTGTTATATATAAAGATCAAAATATTTTCTGAATTCAAGCAGCAAACTTTTGGCATCCTCTCACATCTTCTTCAGTTATGGATTAACTCTAACTTCTACATCAGGAATAAGTATGGTAAATCAGTACTGGAATATATTAGAACACTTTGTTCATGAATGATTAAATTAAAGCACATAAATAATCCCTTGATTCTCTTTCTCATCAAGAAATGCCTTTTGTTATATTAGAATTATAATCCAGAATAGCAAACCTTATGATGAACATGAAATTATGACTATATGTCACAGACAGAAGAAAACTGTAACCACAAATAGTGCTTCTTAAATAGTCATTGAAATATTGTACAAATTGATCTCTACTAAGTCATTACTTTTTGATGTTTTTCTTCAATATTGACACCTGAACCAAATGTTTTTCTGTCATATCTTTAAAAACCTAGATTTTGGGAAAATACCTTTTCTTACTCAATTTCTTTGAAGCACATATTTGAAGCTGAGGGTTGACTGGTGGGGAGGGATTGCTGACAGGGCCTTATTACAAACCGGAGGTGTTATGCTTCTGAAAGGAGCAGAAAAAGAAGCACTGCCCAACCGCTTTACCTGCTTGGAAGTAAAAATTCAAGARGAGCATCTCAGTAACCTGGGAAACGGAATACCATTTTTTACTTTTAGTAGAAAACAAAATCACTCTTTTATGTGATGCAGAAGCACAGTGCCTATTACACTACTTCACTTACAGTGTTTTTCACCTGCTTAGTCATTTCTGTATCACTGCCTTTCTCTCACATGTCCAAAGTCAAAGTGCTCTCTCATGCTATTGATGCACCATTTGATGCCTACAAGCCTACTCTTGCATTAATATCCTTCATCTCCTTTCTCGCATTTTTCCCTGCTATTCTATTCCCGTCCCTACTAACCCATTCACAGGAGGCCTGGGTTTCAAAGCTTGTCTGTGCGTGCTCTCAGGCATRGCAGGTGCCATAAATATTCTGTATCTGACCAGCTCATCTGAGTGTCTGTCTCTGAAGAGTCATCATCTGCTTTCTAACTCTGTCCCTAGCCCTGCTTATCATTCTCTCTACAGCCTCTTCCCACAGTTAAGCTCCTGCTCATGCCTCTTCACCTGCAGTGTCTCTTCTGTACAGTAGTGCTTCTCTGTGGTTCTCACTATTTTCCAGTCTTGGGACTTGGGAAATGACTTCCTCATTTCCTAGGCACACAACCTAACCAGGAGCCATTCCTGCTTGTGACCCTGCTCTGCATCCCTCACACTTCTGAGAGCTCTAGAGCAATGGGGGACAGATGTCTCATGTTTTCTGGTGGATTTTGCTTTGGAGAATCTAGTCCTTCAAAATTGTACAGTTTGGATAAAACAAAAACTGAGCTGACCGAATACAACAAAACAGTGTGTAAAGGTACACTAGAATTTCTAAAATGATTTTTTTTCTTTGTAAAAATATGGGGAAAGAGTATGGCGTTATGCAGCTTTTCCTTTAATTTATTTGCCTAAGGATTCTGCTGTCAACTTGTCAGGCATCACTTAGCATAAAAGAGTATGCCTCCTCTAAGCTGAGCTCATGTTCACATTACATCAAGTGCTACTGAAGCATTACTTGGAATTAYATTTCTTTGCACACACTAATTCAAAGCAAGAAGGGATATTTCAGTGGCTTTCCAGGTTATTGGCTGTTTATGTTTAATGCAGTTGAACAAGAGGTATTTCTTTGTTTCTGCAGTTGCTGAATCACCAGTCCCCTTGGGTCACTCAATGTGCCTTTAACACACGCTAAATAATGCTGAGCATTTTAGGTGTAGAGGGTGCTCCTTTGCAGACCCAGGAGAATGAGATCTGTCCTGKGCTAATAATGTACAGGCTACGTTATAAAACATGTAAATATGTCATTCAGTAACCAAGTATTACCATGACTGACCAATCACTTGCTGTTGCTGTAGTAGATCTCAAGACCATAAAGCCTTCATTTCAGAGAAGAGTTGAAGAGATGTTTAAGGCCCTCTCTATTCCACAAAGGCTTAAAACCAATAAATTATTTTATCAATAATCATTGGAAGTGCCTTCTGAAAATATGAAGGATTTTCTTAAATAATGTGAAAAGTTTTTAATTTAAAAAATCAGGACCTTCCTGCTATTTCCAAAGTATGTTAGATATTATCCATTTGTTCACCTTATACACAGACAAAGCTTCTCAAATGCAGGAGGTGTTAATGCCACAGTTTCCTGTGCCTTAGGTGCAATGCTGTTGCCTGAAGTAGCAGCCCTCTTAATGCAGAGTAGATCGTCTGAAGAGCTGAAATCACAAACTGACCACAGGGTGGAGCTTACAGCTGAGAAAGTTCATTATGGCCAGAAGTATTTTCATTAAGTTAGACAGCTATTCTGCAGAGGCCTAAAGATACATCATTAGTAAAAATATAACAAGATACAGAGACATTATTGAACAACATTGCTGTTACACGGCCAGCAGGCCTGCCTGCTACATGGATAGGAAAAGCAATCCAGCAGGGCTAACTGTGGCTTCAAAGATCTGTAGTGATTAAATGTTTACCTTTTCTTTCCTTTACAGACTGTAGTAAGCATATGAGAAGAGAAACACATTCATTTTCTCAGCAGACGAAAGACTCTTGTTAACCCATTCTAGTCATTAAAAAGAAAAAAACCTGAATGAAGGGGTAGATTTTGCAGCATGATCCAAGGACAAGTTGGACATTGTGAACCCAGAGACAGCAAATACACCCGAGTTTGCTTTCCCACTGCTCATGAGGCACTCTAGTAAATACAGGAGGATTTTTTTCTGCTGTTGAATGGCAACGAATATCTAATTAGATTTGGCATTGAAAGAAAATATTTTTTCTTCTGCATGAATGAGCCTTTGTTTTACAGCGTAGCCTCTAATTTTACTTTTTCTCATGTCAAACTAATCCTGTTAAACCTTTGCAGTTCAGTCAGATGCAGAGCTAAAGTTATCTTTGATCACGTAGTGACATTCTTATTGGTGTTGACACTGCTTACTGTTTTCAGAACACATAAATGATTTCCTTTTTCTTAAGAAATCAGTTCCATTTTTTTCCATGGAATTAATTTTTGTTTCAAAGGTAATTTGGTATATTTTTGGGACCTACATTGCTGTATTGGCTTCAATTGATTAAAAAACATCATTAGGTCAAAAAGATATTCCTTGCCCCTTGCTGCAACTCCCAAGTCCTTATGTACATCTCTATCTAGTGTAAGCTGTAGAAAAATAGATGAGATTTGTTGTTTGCCCTAGAGGCCTCTTTAGTGATGCATTTAACCAGTCATTTGGTTATGTAGCAAAGTTAGCTGCTCATGCATGTTGATCACACTGTACCTTTGCAATGCCTTGAATTTAGTGATTTTCAGAAATTCCCTCATGGTTGAACCAGTTTCCTCTCTGTGAAAGTGGTTTCAAAGTAAGGATCTCTCTGTGAACCCTCAAATATTACATCAATATTTTTTAAAATACTTGAGGATGACTTTTTTTATAGTGGGAACCATTTTTCCCTCCATTTCTTTATACTGCTTTTTGTTTCCTTGTACCCAGAAACTATGAACAAGTTCTGTTTCTCTCGCTTACACACACAGAAGGCTTCAGATTTCACTCCAGGAAATGTCACCATAAACTGTGTTTTTAGGAAGAGGTATGGAAAACAGGGACCGGAATAGAAACAAACATGGCATGTGACACACTGCCTCTGTCCTTATTCCTACTGTACTTTCTATTTTTATACCTCCTTTTAAGCTAGACATACAGTTGTACTACATGAAAACCTCTTCGCTATTATTTCAGATATTCCCATTTTCTAACCTGCCACAGTATTCAAAATACTTTAAGGTAAAGTCGCCTTATTTAAGATTTTTTTGTTGTTGTTATGTCTTACACAAGACTTTTTTAAGCAACCAGATTATGAACTGCCTATGTGAGCACATCCAATTTCCTGCACTTAGGTTGTCGGGTTCTTTTCTCCTGCCCATTTCCTTTGTTCAAGCTGTCTGGGTCCTCTACTTAGATCTCCTTTTTCACCCTAAAATCACTTGTTAATAATGGGAAAGTATCACTAAAAAAAGTCATTTATGCAGTTCATGCTGCACAATATAAAAAGCTTGAGCCTAAGGCACAGAGACCTAGTTTTGTATTGGCATGGTTAATTATAAAACTTGTCTGCTGCAGCAGAGCTGTGATGTCTGACAGTGAAATAAGCCATCATAGCTCTTATATTTTGGAAAGCATGTTTTGCTTATAGAAATGAGAATAAATTAAAAACCAATAAMTTACGTAACTCTAAGGAAAAAACAATCCTTGTCTGGAAAGACTTCAGTAGATTGTAGCTAGCCAGATATGCCATATTTTGTGAATTTGCTTTAAAATTCTTATATTCCAGCCAGTGCTGACATATATTTAAAAAAAAAAATGCCAACAAAAGACTGCTCAAGGAACAGTGATAATTCTTGTCCAACACCTAGAAAAAGTGTTAGGAAAGCAGATGTGCCCTGCAGCTTTCCATGATGGTTATCCAGTCCAGGCTCTAGCAAATAGAAGCCTCAGAGCTGAGYGCCACAGTGGAAACACATTGCCAGGAGCCACCGCAAAGACCCTTGGAAACCAGGACGTCACCTTCCAGCTCAAGCATCTTGGACTCAGCAGCAGCACTGTCCCTGAGCTGGGGGAGAATCTCTCTAATGACCMAACCTTAAAGGCTCTAAACAAAAGGGCAGAAAGACCGTTTAAGCCAGAAATCAGTTTGCAACACGCTGTTCTGTTTCTCTGATTCTATGGTCGTCCTGGGTTCTTCTTCCTTCTGTCATCATGGATTTCCCCAATTCTTGTCATGCTGTGTATTTCCTCTATCATGTTCTTTGAGCTTCTATGGAAACATTATTTGTGGCCATTAGAACAGCATATCTGTGAATATGCAGTAATACCAGGACTTTAGCTCTTTAATATAAAATCAAATTCCCCCGGTTGAGTTTGGATGGCAGTCACTAGAAGTGTGTCCAACTTCAGAGGTGGCTTTACGTTCAAGTAGCATGAATTACAGGATATTTTTCATACCTCCTAAGCAATGACAGATGGACTCGATATATTTAATTTTAGCTGGGTCTAGCAAATTATTATTGTCTGAATGATGAAAGTGATGAAAGTTTTCATTTGGAAACTGATACGATTTTCAGGATACTGAATTAATTCAAGTTTGAGTGCATGGAGTATGCTGTCCAGGGTTTAACATAAGAAAAGATAATTCCTGAGAATTTTTGGAAGACCTATTTATTACGAGTATTTCAGATTCTATATGAAAAGCCTGTACAGTAAGTAGTAAATAAGCTGCATTGTCACTAGCGTGAGCGTAAGTGGAAATACGGCATTCCGAGTAACAAGCAGCAGTAACCCACCAGTCACCCACGATAGGTTAGTGTTGCTGAGTCATGACAAGCCTGTGATTTACAATGGTTTGCCAAGCTGTCGACACTTGTTAAAGCCACAATGAACCAGAGTCATTTGGGAATTTCTAAATTTTACTGCCTACAGTGTTGGTGCTTCAATCAAAGAGTAGTTTATACAATTGCAAATACCCTTTTCCATGAGGAGAGGAACACTTTTGTCCTGTGGATGCCACTTTCACCCTCCCTTTCTGATTCCTCAGGGGAAAATTGAATTGTGTGTGTTAAGAAACAAACTGTTCAAATTTAACTGGGAAGAGTATTGAGTATACAATAGGAATGCACAGAGATTACACAGGAACGGTTTCTGTCAGCATGCCCTCTCTTTGGAAGAGATCTTTGACTGTAACTAAAGGGAGAGATTAAAGAAGAGCATAATTAATGTTAGCATCTTCCATGCTAACACGTACGATTATGATGCTCCCGCTGTGCGCTTGTCATTATGTAAAAGTGACCTTTACAGCTYGCTCAGCGTGTTGGCTAACATTCTGCTATTGCTGAGCTGCCTAGGAAACCATATTTAGCTCTTCCCATAGTCCCGTAAAAGCAGCTTGTGGCAATGCATATACATTCTGCTAATTTCTTCTTCTCTTTCTCCTTGGCGACCAGTTTTATAGAAATCCATCCACTGTATTCATAGGTATCTGTTTCTTTCTTTAGTGCCTTGCTACCTGGGAGTCCTTCCTAACATCTCAAACAGTGGATCTTCATGTGGAAGAAGATTCTGAAGATCGGTCTTGAGTAATCTCCGGTTCATCTACCTTTGCCCTGTAGCTTCTCCCAGCCAAAGAAGTGCTCTTTACATGAGATCAGATACAATATTAAATATAACTGTTAAAAATCAGCGACACGCAGAAAACCAGCTTATTGAAAACTCAGGTATTCTAGTGTCCTGAAATACTTTCTGAATCATGCTATATATTGCTTTATATTGCTCAGTTGTGACTTTACATATTTTTATGCAAGTGTTTGCATACAAATGTTTTCATAAATATTGCATAATTTCGGTATAAAATATTTTAAATATGTAAAAAATCACTCAATTTTAATAAAAAGTTTAATAAGAATCTCTGTCTTCATTCTGTTTCCTACCGTTGAAGAAATATTTTGTTCCTTTAGTTTGCTTGTTATATTCCCATGTTGAATAACACCTGTAAAACTATAAAAGTATAAACTTGTGAATTTGTAAAACTATATAGCATAGATTTCAAGGAGCTCTGAGGATTATTTTAATAAATCCTATCTCTCAGTGACAAAGTGGTATGGAAAGATGCTGAACCTGTTCAGTGAAGATAAGACTTAAGTACTACTGATTTCCTGAGCAATGAACTAGATGGTGATCAAAATTGTACAGTTTATTTATTATCCATTGCAGTATTTATGTGCTTACTAAAAATCCTTCATCTGGCCCTTAGCATAAGGATAAAGGGAAAATACTGGAAATCTGACATTTTGAGAGAGAAACTGTACAGTAACATCCTGCTAGGGGCAGCACAGGTCCTGCCAGCAGCAGAGCTTCCCTTTGGAGCTGGCAGGATTGAGGCTGATGACCTGTTCATCCCATTAGTGGGAGAAGCCCTTCCCTCTAAGCATTAAATTCTTCCCTCCCTGGATAGCTGGTGGGGAAGAAAAAGGGAAAAAAAAGGAGAGTTTCAGATGAAAGTGTTGCAGTGTTCTGCATGGATGAGTTGGCTAAATTGCTCCAGCCCATGAGCTGTCCTGCTACGAGGGGCGGCTCTGCACTGCAGTCCCCGCTGTTCTCCAGCTACCTACGCTCTGAGCAAGCCTGGATTTGAGGCGTGAGAGCTGCAGGAATCGGAGGAGGACAGGGAGCTTAACCATGGCTCTGTCTTCCCAGCAGGAGGAATCCAGCCTTCCCCCTTGACCAGTGAGGATTTGCGAGCCTGCTGCTGTCCCACAAACAGGTTACACAGGGTATTAAACACTTGGCTGCGCTTGGGTGCCTACAGACCTGGCYGTGCCTTCAGGATGACAAGTCTTCTTAGCAGCAGAGCTGCTAAGAAATTTAGATTGCAAATGAGACCATAAATCCAAGCACAGCATCCTCTGCAATGTAAGGCAGGCTGCTGTCACGCTGCCGCCATGAAGCGTTACCGAAAGCTCAGCTGAATTTTTCTGAGCTATAAACCTCAGATGCTTCTGATATACTACAGGAAGCCTGCAATGCTACCAGCCTGGGAAACATAAAGAACTGGCTATTACAAATGGGCAGAACCAGCCACTGCGAAGAGAGGCCCGGGTCAGGCACTAAGGGGCTTCAAATGGTGGTGTGTGCAGACCGTGTTGCTGCTAGGGCGGACGAGCCCCAAGGAATGCAGCATGACACCTATCCAGAGGAAAAGGACATAAATGCAGGTGTAACAGAAAAGCTGTTGTCCCCCACTGCTGTCAGACTGCAGTGAAAATAGTGGCTTTTCAGAGTGCTTGGACTTTGCATTTTGAAATTCCTTCTATAACATGCATGATTGCTGCTGGCAGGATTTTACTGACCGAGTGACTCAAGTAAGGATAACGCTGGCACAGCTGACTCATGAAGGCAGCAGCACTGCAGGCCAGCAAGAACACCACGGAGTTTCCTTTCACATAGCCAGCTCATGGTTAAATATTAGATATTGGCACTGCTTACAGTATTGCACAAATAACCTTAACCTTATTGCTCAGCTTAGTGAGGAATAGGTRAAAGCAGAAGCATGTGCCATACTGACATGTTTTTACATTTATTTAAACAAAACTTCCCACATGAAACCTCTTTGCCAAACAAGAGCAGCTCCCCGGTAGCTGGCGTGGGGCACAAGCTGAACTTAAACTCATTCAAGAAGAGCATGACAGTGTTTTTCCAGTGTCCAACCCATGACAGGGTTTTCCAGTGTTTTCCATTGCGCTGGTCTTTGGTGTAGCCCCACTGTATTGGGGGAGTCTCATCACTGTAAGAAATGAAGAGGCCACGGGACAGCTGAACCTCAAAGAGACAACTCCTAAATCAACAGGTTTAAGCTTATCACAGTTTGGGGAAACGTAGGAAGTGAAGTTATATGCTGTCTTCGGCAAAAATTGATAAAGGATATATGATTAAGGAAATGCAGAGCTCCATAAGAATTATTCTTTGTTTAAAATATAATGTGAATAGCAACCAAAAGGCATGATGATAATTTTTCTACAGGAAAAAAGCCCTAACCTTGGAGTTAAAAATTTTTGATCTAGACTATGACACAACACTCAGTTTTAAAGAGAAATAATTTTTTTAATAAATAGAAAGCTTGGAAGGTTATTTAAGGAATTGGCATAATTATGTCTACATTAATAATTAGCCAAGAGTTGTGCCATTAGCTGACAAATCCAGACTAAGAAATTTATTTGGAATGGAAGAAATGTTGATTGCATGCCATAATGGTGATTCACCGCTCTTTGGTAATATTTATAAATAAATCAAAGGGCAACTGAATAACCTCTTTGAATTAACTTGTTTATCAAATTATAACAGCCGTTGCAATACATTTAAATATATTTTTTTAAATGAGAGCCATCTACTCACACAGCCTACGACACTATTGCCTAGTAAGTCACAAGTCTGAATCAAAGCTGTCCGGGGACATCTGTGTCTCCTGCACGGGATCCCAGGCGGCTGCTGAAGCTCCACAGAGCTGTGCCGAGCCCCGGCAGGGGCTGCCTGAGCGAGCGGCTCGTGTAGGCTTCAGGGCTCCTAATGCTTTCTAATCGCTTCTTACCGAGTTTACAATATTCCCTGCATGTAAAGACCTGCCACAGAACAAGAGTCTAAAGTTTTAAACCTARTAAAGGCAAAAGAGTGAAGTTTATGAGGGTCCCTTTCAGCTTAAACTCCTTTAGGACTCTAGGCAATAAATATTGTGGAAATTGAGAATAATTCTGTGACAAGGAAAAACTATTACAGGAACTTAGTATATCCTCTTCTATCCTCTCCTACTTTGGCCCACTATCAATCCCACTGCAATAAAGAAAAAAATGGCAGATATTCTGTTTGCTGACATAAAAGCAAGGTTAAAGGAAGGTTAGAGAAAGAGTTTATCCACTTGTAATTGGGCTTGAGAGAAAACAGCAAAATGAGAATGGCCGTTTGGAAACCATGTGTTAATTCACTGGCAGGACAGTAAGAATTTTATAAGCAAATTAATCATGACAGCTTATTGTAGTAAGTAAGCTGTTCCATATTTATTGGTGCCTTCCAGCACATAGTTCTATCCCTGTGATTACGTGTATTTTGTTACTGTCTCATTGTGGTGAAGATAAAAATGTAGAAATACAAAAGGACAAATGCAAAAGCAGGTAAAGCAACTAATTTATACTCTTCTGTGATGACAATAGTGCATTGTGGCAACCCATTATTAGGAGAGCTTGAAAATAACTGCAAGTATGGTTATGCCTCMTTGTCACACATGGTAAACCAAAGGAACAGATACAGTTCTGAAGACTGCAGCTGAACTAGCCTTTTCTCCACCTTGGAAGTATTGCTGAAGCAGACACTCAGTATTTAAAAGCACCAGCCCAATCCAGAATATCTAACAGAAGAACACCACCACACCACATCACCAAGACTTACCCAGCTTTTGTTAACAGCAACAATCTGGCAACACCAACTCTTACTAAAATGGAGAGAAACCCCTGCTAGAAAATCCCAGGGATATCTGTTCCACCCTCAAGATTACTTTACCTAAGAGATAGCAAGACCCTTTCCTGCAGGTCATCTACTGGTTCTTGCTCAAATTCAAAGCACCTGATACCTCTCCTGAAGGCCTTAAAAGGTATTTGAAGCACCTGAGTACCTTAAGTGCTTTGGTGCTATGCTGTGACAAGGCATGTGCTCCAGTGACCTGTGTGCACAGTGAGCAGAGCCCAAGGGGAGGCTCCAGGAGGAGGCCTGGCAACCAGGGGTATCCTGGTGAGCACCTTGAGTGCTGAGAGAGAAGCTGAGAGGCAAAAGGAGCTTCTAAATTTTGTCTCCTTACCCAAAAGAGACTATGAGTGGTGGTACAAAGATATCTGTCACTTGGATCGCAGGCTATATGTAAATAGATTTTTGAATGTAAAAAAAAAAAAAAAAAAAATAGTTGGGAAGCAAAAATATACCTATAGAAAAAAATATTTGGGAAGCAAAAAAAATTACCTTGAATAAAATTAGAAGTCTATTTGCTTTCATGGTTTCAATTATTTTTAGCCCAGATTTTAACCCTTAATTCAAAATGTTCCTGTTTCTAAATTAATGACTCATCCTGTATAATGAATGTGCACTGCATCTGAGCTCTGCAAGGGTTGCTATGGGAATCCTGGCTTCGGGAAGTCCTTGGCTGCAAGCTGAGAAGCTGATCAAGGTGCCTGTTCCTGCATTCAACTGCAAGGCTTGTCTTGTTGCTGACCTTTATGGAAAAGCACATGAACCAACACAATGCCTTCCCTATTTCATATCTACAGATTTCTGAATGTATCATCTCATGTATCAGAACTATTTAAGTATATATTCAAAAAAAAACCACACTAAGGCCGCAAAGATTTTTCTTGGGAACCCCTCTCCAACAACACAGATCCAGAGAATATGAAATGAAGTGCCCAGATTTACAGGGGAAATAAAATGGAAATTCATTGTAGATGAGCTGGGAAATGCTGCTCTTAACTCGTGTTGGCTGGAAGGCCCAGCCGGTGCTGTATGTCCGCTTTGACGGTGGATGATCGCTCTGCCTGCAGAGAATATCCAGAACTGGGACTATTTAAGCTTCACTGAGGACCAGGCTAACTCACTTGTCGCATCCAGAAAGCTGTGAGCCTTGGTTCTTCCCTGATTTGAGACGGGGAGGAAGCTCTAAGGTAAAGACTGCTCCAAAAGGTCCTTTAAACTTCCTTTTCAACTCATGAGAGGTGGGTTCAGACCCTGTTTCAAAGCACCTATCTTCTTCCTTGCTGTTTTGGAGGTTGATGAGAGACCTCTTATATGATTATTCTTATTGCAGACAATGGATCTAGTTTATCATTTATTTGTTATCATGTGCTGTAAGTACTAGACTTTAAATGATTTAGACTAGAGATGTAAGTGCATGCCTTTTAAATTTCATAAAAAATACACATGCATGTAAGTACTCAGGAAAATAAAAAAAGATAAACATACCCCTAGTATGTAAAATCTGCACGTAACGGGGAAAAAGAAAACACCTCCCGGAGCACACGCGAGGCCGGGTGGTGGCACCGCTCTGCACCGGGCACGTCTACGGGAGCCCTGGGAGCTCTGCACACACGTCCACAAACATGAGTTCTCAGGAGCAACCCTGCAGCACAGCCCCTATTGCTGAGCAGCTCAATAAAGCTATTAAAAAGCTCTTCTGAACCACATTTGGGATGAGATTTACAGATCCTCCATTTGTGAATAAGTTGTCCTGTTTATCATAAATTCAATTGCTTTAAGCTGATGGGAGGGGGAAACAGCTACACAATGGGAACTGTCCTTCTCTGACATTTGCAGCTAGAGTTGGAAATCGATACTGTTTGTCCCTGGGGAAAACTGCATTTTTCCCTGTTCCGTGTCCCATTTCTGCCCATACAAGTTTCTAACAAAGAGGGTAACCCAAATCCCGACCGTGTGGAACACTAACCAGTAGCATTTCCCTGCACACCTCTAYGCAGGAACCACCTGCAGCCTATCGCTTTCCTGTGGATGTTTGTGTGTGGGACCTTGCCCTGCTCAGGTGCCGCAGAGCGTGGAGGCTCCCGCTGCCCCGCAGCGCGGCCTGCGCCTCCTGCGCACACAAATCCCTCCGTAAGCGAATGTACTAAGGTAGCAAATGACGCATTCACCCTTAAACCTCTGTGTGGACCATTGATTAACGAAAATCAATCTTCCAGAAAAATAAAGGGCAGGGAACACATATCCATCTTTCACAGTGATTATTTTTTGTTTAGAGTTTCCAAGGCAACAGCAATCTGAGCATGTGGACAAATTGGGAACTCCAGATTGGGTCCAAGCGCAGACACAGGCTTGCAGAGGGGACATCCTCACTTTGGCCCATATTGCTCTATTTTGTTATTGCGGTACAGATATTTTATATAGCAAGTACAAGGACACATGTGTGAGTAACTCTATAAAACAGCCAGCAAAATGTCACTTCTGTGTTCCCACAAAACCAGCAGCTAACATTTAGCTCACTTATCTGTGGGGAGTTCCCTAGGACAAGCAACCTTTCATTATTTAGTTTTTGAAAAATCTGAGATCAGTCCACAGCAGAGTCAAGTTGCATAAGCACTTCTAAACATGCAAACGTATTAATGTCGTAGCTCTTGGTTTACGGTGTGTTCATTCATTCAGGGCTGTGTGAAAATCCCCGACACGACGGCTGACCATTCCACCAAATGCCACAAAAAGAAGGATCATATTCCTCTGATGTTCTAATCCAGAATCCATAGAAATGAATGGAAAGATCAGAGACTGTATTCAGCTGCTCTAATATAAAGTCTCCCAATTAAGCAACATTCAAATTATTAATAGTATTTGGAGAAAAACAAACTGGAGGAAAAAAAAAACAAAACTCTTTACTCTTAGTGTACTTACTTTACTCTTCAGTTACTCAGTAATGACCACAGTGTTTCTGACATTTGTTCCCAAAGGTTGGGTGGGTGTTTTGGGGGTAACATTTTCCATTTTCTYATCCTAAATATCTCAGCTGCTCTTGCAACAGCAACATGTGTTTAGAAGGGAAGCAATAAAGCCTTAATTACAGGGAGTGTAACAGCTACAAATGCATATTCTCTAGTTACATGCTCTCTAGAAGGATGTAATCAATTCACACTGTTTTTGAATGATGTTTCAGATTGTGATCTTGTAAACAGAGCTTTAAATAGCCAGTTTATAAAGAAAACAAAATCTATGATTAGGAGAGCTTTTCTTTTTTCCGAATTAACCCTAAAAGAAAAGCAGGAGGACAGAGGTACAGGAGCTTGGTTTTGAGCTCCCTATGGAAAGAAAAGAATGCTAATAAGTTGGAAGCTTTTTTTTTTAAAAAAAGTGCACAGCCATTAAGCAACATATGCAAGAACTACATGTGGTATGTCACAGACAAAACTAAAAATCGTGTTTCTCTAATACCAAATTCCCACAAATTACGTAAGGTAGTGAGCACTGACACCTCCTGATGCGGAATTCAAGAAAACAGGGAGTTCAGCATTTTCAGAATTTGCTTTGTGCTACAAAAAGCAGCCAATGGCTTCTGCTCTATGCTGTGATGTCCTCTTGAAAGCTCAACTCTTGGGAATGTTGAGTTTTAAATATGCCAACAACTAAAGCTAATAATGTACAATCCAGGAAAGAAAAAGAAAAAAAATCTTAACTGACATTTCCTAACAGTGAGAGAACTGTTGGAGGATAAGCTACTAACTATTGTGTATCCAGAGCATAGTTCATCCTTTGGTATTAACTTAGAAGAAGCTGAGATTAATGCTTGCACCATGGTTATAATGGCTCTATTCCAGTATCTATCTATTCCACCAAAAAGATCAGGCTAGCGTGAACGGAAGGTAAGAAAAGCTGCTTAATGAAAACATGGAATGCTAAGAGAAAACACAATTTGAGGTGTCTTCTGCCTTTTGCCCCTTAGTCCTAGAGACCTTTTCCTGAAATTGTTCCTTTAGAGAGAGATTTTTCTTCCCTATCCTCTCACAGAAACGTGATGCTATTCATAGTTGGCCATGTGCTCGCCCCGCTGTGAACTCCTGCTACGCTTAGATGATGATCAGCAGGAGCCTCCAATTGTGCAGACTCCTTCAGTGTGGCTTTTCAGTGTGCTGCTGGTAGCTGAGGCTGGAGGGTGTCCAGACTGCTCTGCTGGTTTGGAGGGCACAGACATGAGCTTCTCCTTTCTGCTCATTCCCCACTCCAGCCAAGGTTCTGATGAAGGGGCTGGCCTTATCACCCCTGCATCACAGGAGAAGAGTAGGAAAGCCCTTCTAAGCAATGATACTTTGAAAGCTATGATCTCTCTTTTTAGTATTTTCATTGTAAAATAATACATGAGAAATAAGTCAGTCTGAAAGGGCAGGGTCAAAAGTGGACCAGCTCTACCCACAAACCATCTTGGCAAGATCATGCCACTGAACCAACTTTTGGTGGCTGAGACATCACTCATTTYTGAGCTGTCATCTGCTGCACACCAGCAAGGGGGAGCAGAGCTATCAAAGTCGATCACCGAGCTGAGGGTTGTGAATGTTGATCCCACCGAGCTGTAGCAGAGCGGAAGAAAAGCTTCTCATCTTTCTAAACCTACTGCAAAACATACAGTAGAAAGGAGAAGGTCTGTCAGGTTTAGTGACCTTTTGTTTTTTATGTATTATCACGCCATTCTGCAGCATATGGGTATAAATAATTACATTTTATATGCAGATGTGCAAAACACAGACTGATATGCTAAGGCTGGTAACTGTCCAGTGAGGAGGAGACTGATGTGTCCATGACAGATTTTGTAAATGAGACACTTATGAAAATGATGATCATGAAATGTTCCTGTCATTGTAATATAATATTCTTAGAGTTAAAAGAACTATTTATAATCATCATTACGTAGAACTTACTCTACCACACCAAATGCAGGGATGGCATTTTTCAAAGTGTGATCCAGGCACCCAGATATCCAATTCAATTGCCAATGGGGGAAAAAAAAATGAAACGTGTCTCCCTTTCCATTCCATGTTTAGATTTTTTTTTCCCCCACAAAATCTGCTTGGAATATGCCATCTTCTTGAACTGTTTTCCTCTTTTTTCAATTTTCTACTTACTGATAAAAAGGAAGGTAAAAATGATGGAAGTGCTGGAACAAAAAAAAAAAAGAGGTTAAGTCTTCAATGACTCTCTCCCAGAAAAACAAACCATTATTTTTTGAATATTAAAATGAAGGGTCAACTGACAAGAATGGTGACAATCTATACAGATTAGACCTCAGCAAAATAGCAAACAACAAATTCATGACATTGTTGCTTAATGCAACATGCATCATGTCAGAGCAGATTTGAGTGATGATTAGACATGCTTAATGGCATAGCTACTGAGTGTGYCTACACACGCAATTGCAAGGCAAAACAGCAGTGCCTAAACAGGATCCCTATGGATTCTTTTTGTAAAATAAATTCAACTTCATTCTTCTTATTTAATACTAAGCTGGTAAGAACACTCACTTTTCCAAAAATAAAAAAGCGCCACATTATATAATGCTTAAAACGGTATTTCTCTCTCCAAATGTTAAGGGCCATGTGTAAATCAGTCCTTCTGGTGATATAATTCTTCCTAGACAGATCTACAGATGTTCCCACCTAGCCAAGTCTAGGGGATCTCCTTTCATTTCTCAGTTTTGTCCTTAAGCAGAGAGAAAGGTAGTTGGGAAGTCTTGCATATTCAGTGTAGACAAAAAGCTGAAGAGTAAGAGTATTTTGCCCCTCAAAGTAATTTGCAGTTGTCATCTTTTCTTTTTCTTTTTCCTCTCCTGTTAGTCTCCTCATTAGTATTCATATATTTCAAATCTGGATATTCACCTTCTCCAATTTTCAGGTGCTTTTCCTTCACAGTTAATTTCTTCCTTCATTTAAAAATCCTTCATTTTCCTCTGACACCATGTAATATTTATTACATTAGTGCTAAAGCTACATGAATAATTCAACAGCTATTTTTCCTCTCTTCTTATTCAAGTATAGCCCATAATGATTTACTTGAAATATTCATTATTTGAAATGTGTTGCTGAATAATTTTTGCAAATTCTTGGCCTGTCTATTGTTCAGAGGAGCAACTAAAGAACCAAGTGATAATGATACGACACTTCCATCCAACCAGAGCACAAAATACATCAGATGATGCAAGCTCTTCTTGTGATCTGATGCTCTGTGCACCTGCTAGCAATGCCCCATCAAAACTGTTTTCCTGGAAACTACTGGAATGGGGAAAAAAATAACCTATCAAATAAGGACCCTTTTTTAACAAATTTGGAAAGGAAGCACATGAGAGTCAAAACAAACTGCAGTGAGAATGAACACTAACAGAGTGATTATTGATACTTGCCCCACTACTTGGTGAATTGCTAATGTTGTCTTCATACAGTTATTAGCTCCGCTCCTCACCACCATTAAACAAAACGCAGGTTACCTCAAGTGATAGTCTATTTAAAGTAGAACATTAAACATAAAAAGTAAATCTATGATTTACGCAGTGAACTTGTAAACAGCCTTAAAGAGATGATGCTGATATCGAGTGCAACATCAGTGCTGAGAAGTTTCCCCTGTGGGCACTGATGCTGGCAGCACTAGGAGGTCAGTCTGGTTTTAGAGCAGAAAGATTCAAATGCCAGCCACACATTTTTCAGGCACAAAGTGCAGCAGAGCAGCATCTGGGTTATTGTGTGTTTACTGGTAGAGTTGCCACATTTTGGGGACTCCAGGGCTGAGGTTTCGGGAAGAGCCTGAAATCTGCCAGGAGCAGCAAGTGCTGTTGCTCATTCCCCAGCAGCAAACACTAGATTCACAAAGTTACTCCTGCCCTCATCAAGGGGCACAGAGCTATTTCCACGCGAGTGCCCTGGTCTTAAGATGCCCCTCAGGATGGATGTCTCCATTCCCTTGCACTGATCCATGCTTGGTATCCTCAGTGGCCAGCTCACCTCTGCACCTTGTCCATAGGTGGCACTACTTTCTCGGCTAATYTGCCTCCTTCAGGGAGATTTGTCCATGAATAACTTGCAATTRCAAATTTTAGTAGGACCAGGCATTCACATAAGCATCCATATAACTACTGTAATTATTTGGACTGCCAACTTGCAAGGCCAGAAAAGTGCTTTAGCCTTGCTGATGAGTGCTTAACACAGCAGTTCCCGCCCTGAACATCAGACTTTACTTGCTACTACAGTGGAAATGATATTTTCTTCTGCATGTGTATTTTTTGGTGTTTGTTGCAGATGCAAAAAAGCAAGTAGTCATCACTGGCACAAGGTTAGGCCCCAGAAAAACATCACCTATGAAATGCAGAGAGACTGTTTCCAAAATGCTGTCAGATTTAAAGTTACTTCTCAATTATATTTTCCTTGCATTGTGGAGGTTGCTTTTAATGTAATTGCTAATTAGAAGTTCAATCATATGCTGCTAAATACTCTCAATTTAGCTCTGAATGAATACTAAGTGATATAATTGCCACTGAAGCCCCTGACAGAATTGAAAAGGGAGAGGTGGGTGCAATCTTCAGAAGCACCAACGCTTTTTCTGCACTGAGGTCAATTTTCTATCTCCTCCTCATATCAGGAATGCTGAGCAGGAAGGGCTGACCTCCAGACCTAGCTTCTCTCGAATAAAAAACTGGAAGCTAAATCGGTGCAACTATCTGTGGCAAGGTATGAGAACTGCCAGCTGTACCTGTGTGTGGACAGGAGCGTGTCCAAGGCTGGCCAGGAGTGAAACACGGAGGGCGGGCATGGACTGAGTGGAGCTGTGCTTTCAAGAGGACAGAAAACCAGTTGTTCTGTTACATGCCAAAGCGTACAAGTGAGAGTTACTTAGACAGAGGAAGATGCACCTATTTTTTCTTAATTTTTAAATTTCTAATAAAATCTTAATATATGGAAGTATATATATGATGACTATGAAGTAGGCAATAGGTACTGAGAAGCAGTCAGTAAATGACTGCCTATAAAAGTTACAACTTTTAATATTGTCATTTTCTTTCTCTTAAGCTGTCATCCAGTGCATCAAGATTCCACAGATGAATGCATATCCTGTAACTAATTATTACTTATAGTTTTTCTCTCTGACCCCTGGATTGGATTTTTATAAACTGCAAATTGTCAGATTCTGCATCCCATTCAGTGCTGCTGACAGCAGGAATGAGCAGAAGAATTCACTTAACAAATATAGATGATAAAACAAAATGTCACATTTTATTACATATTTTTGTTCCATCTGTCTGAATGATTTTAAATGCCAGATTTAAAAAAGTGCCAGCAGACCATGTCTAGCAGGGGTTCTTGCACATGGCTGCACTAGTTTTTAGCATTTGGTTCTATTAAGATAATCTCATGGCATGGTAAAGCCCTGGAAGGAAAGAGGGTTTTGTTTGCAGCGGGATGCTAAGTCATTCTCCTATTCGTGCTCCAGATCTGGTAAGAACACAGAGAGCTGCCACCTACCACCTTCACTCTTGCTGGCTTACACACACGGCTCTGGACTCTATTCCCCCACAGGGAAGCTGTGGTGATGTTGCCTCATATTTTGTGAGGATTGTCACTGCTTACTGCCATTCTGCTTGCCCATGAGACACCAAGAACACACCTCTGTTACTCTGGGGATGTTTTAATCAGTCACTGTACCTCTCTTGCTCACTTACTGAATATTGAGACTTCAGAGAAATTTAAGATCATCTATGAAAAACTACTCTGTGCATCCACCAATTAGGTAGAGCAAGGTGGCAATGCCTAGGTGGTAGATAAAGCCTGGGGTGCCTTTAATCGCTTTGGTGCCCAGTTCCTACCAGACTGCTCCTGGTTTTGCTCTGGGTCTAAGTGAGGTTGTAGTGTCTTGGGGCAATACCCTGGCATTGTTCTGCTGGCCAGAACAGTGATGAGTTGGACTCAAGTAGCAAGGAAAGGGCATTCCAGGGCCCTGTCCATGCCCCTCACCAAAGGAAGGAAGTGAATTGACCTCAGCCCTCAACTTCCTTCCAAATTGTTATTGCCCCAGCGTTACTGAAGCAAGGTACAAAACAACGAGCTGCTAGAAGTCCCTCTATTGCTACATGCATCCCATGAAAAATGAAAAATGAAACATCATTCCACACTTCACCCTTTGTATTCCTTTTGAAAAGCTGGCAACTTGCAAAAACATGTAAAAATAAACAGCCAGAATGTGAAGGTAAAGGCTGCACAGTTAGACAATTCCTTCTACACACAGTTCATTTCATATGGAGAAACTTTAAAAGAGAAGATGATTAATTTAACAAATACTCCATCTTTCCATGCTCTATCTTTGAGAAGAAATAAACTTCTTTTCCCCATGGCTAAAATTTTATCTGTATGCTTAATGGACAATACCTTTGCAAATAATACCAGAACTGGGGCCCTTGTTCCTGAAATAAATGAAGGTTATAAGGGGTGATAACTCAAGTATGGGGATTTAAATGTAAAAACTTTGCTAGCTGCAGGCTACTATTAGTTTTACACCCTGCCAGTGAGTAAAGTATGGATTAGACTAGCAGAAATACCCTCAACTGCGCTCACTCCTTGGGGCAGATTTAGATCAGACTGATGGTCCCATTAAGTACCCAATCCAGTGAGAAGTCACACTGGTAATTTGCATTCTCATAAAAGAATTAGCAGAGCTGTTGCTTTGAAGTTCAATTATCCAGGTGCATGTTTAAAGTAGAATATTCTAAATATATTGTGCTGTTTGCACAGCTGCAGAGAACTAAACACATGGGATGTTTGCAGGTTTGCTATGGTACTTTCCACATAGCCAGTGAAACACAAGGTTACTATGAAGTCTACAGAGAATCTACAGACATGGACAAGCACTGAAATAGAAATGAAGCTTTAAGGAAAGTTTACAGCTTCATTTGTGGAGCATGAGGATAGACTCAACAGGCCTCTTAAGTGTTTATATTATGAGGTGGCAGCTGCAGCTCTATAGTTATGGCTGAACTGATCTGTGATTTTTAAACATGGGTTCAGCTTCTTTATTTATGTGGATAATGTGGCTTCCTCTTTTTTCCTCCAGCCTCCAAGTTTACAGCACTTGCTGTTTGAGACATGGTGGATTTCTAATTAAAAAGTATATCGAGCAGATAAAGGTTAAAATTAGAGACAGCTTATGAAATTATATTTTGTTTGTAATACTATGAATTTTTCACATTGTTACCACAGTTAAAACTCAGTTGCAAAATACAAAAAATAGCTGAAGAGCTCTATGAAATTAAAGAACATAGAACATAGAAATAAAGAACATGTGCTCTAGTTAACACACAAGGTGACAGATTTAGACAGATTCCACAGAGTTTCTGAAAGCCATATAGACTAGATTATCCATTGTTATCAAAATGTATCCAATATTATCCCCTGTCTTTGATGACACATTACTTTTCATATAGCAAAGATAATTACAAAGGCAATACAAGTAAGGAAGGGTTTTTGAAGTGTAGTGAGCAGCTAAGGAAATCTCTTGTATGAAAATTCCAGTTGTTTTGTATAATTTCATGCATTGATAAATATTTGCCAAAAGAAACAGAATTCCTTAAGCTTACAACTTGATCATATCAACATGATAACCCATAGGAATTTAATAGTTTGCCCCCAAACCATCATCCTCTTGGGTCCTGCGAGCTGCTTGTTATATAATAAACCCAAAATGTTACAGAGTCATATCTGTTCTGTTCACACACAGTGTGTTCAGGTACACAAGTCCTTCCAAATGACAAAACAGTGTGGAAGAGATTACAATGCATTTACCTTTCTGAAATACTTTTGATCCTCCTAAAACTAAATTTGGGGTTAATCATATTTACTGCATTTTATTACTTCTCATTCATGAATTATTGGAAAAACATCAGATACCTGTACAGTTACAACCCAGTGTAGACTACAGATCAATATGAAAATTGATCCAGTCTCCTTCCATAGCACACGTCTTTCCTCTGGTTCAAGTATGATCGTTACATAACCTAGCTTCACCTAGCACAAACAGTATTAACATTATAGCTGCTTGAAAGCAGCCTCTGAACTCCTCTAGCTCTGAAATCACACTTGCATTAACTGCACCACAGCCTTGATACATTTTTCTTTCTAGTGACTGACATTGTTGTAATCTACAGAATTGGCTAATTCTACAGTTTACTGTCTATCTGCATTGAGCTCTTTTAACATTCAATACTGTTGACAATTGTAATTTAAAAAGAAAGATTTCCATAGTCTTCAACAGTGGAAGAAATTCTGTCTGGCTTAAGAGAAGAAGGAAATAGCAGTTGCAAACAAACAAAAAAAGCTCAAAGTAATTGAAAGACATCAGTGTTGAGCCTACAGCCCACTCCCATACTTGCTTACCCTAGCAAACAGAAATAAAGCAGGGGTTTGCAACATCTGCCAAGGCTCAACAGCCTACAGTAAAATCACACGCCATATCAAAGATCAGATGGCACCCTTATGGGACTTCTAAGTTCTTTCTTGACCTGCTTATATTATGACTTTCTTATGATTACTATTTATATGAATTCTTGAACTATTACTCAAACAGCAATCAGGCAGCGGCATCTGCATGCCTTGTACCTAAAAGCAGAGCAACGGTGCATCTTGTTTACAGTAACTGCCTAACAAATGCCAAGGGGAAAGGTACCATAGAGGCAAAGGATGGACTCCACTATCTGCTCCTTACATCACACCCTGACTTATGTAATTTTCCCTATATAGTAAGCTCTACACATTAAATGTTAGCTACACAAATCTTATTTGTCAAATTATTGCAACATTTTTTGGTTTTATTACAGTGAGACTGCAGCTTGTATTTTACTACTAACAAAAACCACTTCTACAAAACAATGAAATCCACGAGTCTATCTTAACAGAAATATCATGTCTGTTGCGCATTTTCCTTATTAAGCCCCAGGTATTTTCCAGCAGCCTTTCAGAAGGACAGCACAGCTCAGAATAGCTCCATTCCAACAGCACAATGCCTTTGGGCAGGCAAGCTTCTCAAGCCTAGTTTTTCTTTCTTGTATTCTTTCAAAGTTAAAGATGGTTAGAGAATGCTGCAATCAACACGGCTTTCCTGAAAACACGCATCTCTTCCTATCGTTCCAAGCCAGGTTAATTAAAAAAGAAAACAAAAACTCAACCCCTAGCAATTTCTTGTTAAAATTTTAAAATGAAAGTTTAGTTTTGTTTCTCTTCTTTTCAGTAAAAACAAATATAAAATAACAATTGTATAGGAGAAACCTCTTCRTGATTATGGTTGGTTCCTTAGCCTAATGTTTTAATTAAATCTTAAATATCTTGAAATCCTATCTCAAACAGTGATAAACATTTCCATCGCCTATACAGCGGATTTTTTTTCTGAATGTTACTAAGCTCTTAGCTTCAGCAAAACTCTATTGCAATAAATCCTGAGAGTTAATTGAAGAAATGGTAAGTTTTAAGTCTGTCTCAAAGGAAAAGTCCCCTCTTCATATCAGAAGAGCTCCAAAGGAGCTGGGACTCATCCTTCCTTACTTGCCTGCTTTTACCATGGCCTTTTATTTGTTGCCACTGCAAACTAGTTTCAGGCTTCCTTTCCAAAACAAAAACTGCCTGTGCTTCTGTTTGCAAAAATTATTAATTGACTAACAGACATCTAGGAGCATTCACAGATAAATAAGAAGGCTGATGGCATGGAAGAAATTATACACTTCAAATTCTAGAGTCATTTCTGTGATGTGTCACGCCGGAGAATACAAGAGTGTGCAGTAGACAGCATGGAAGAACATTTGCTTATTTACTGTTCAGTAGTATTCTAAATCTTTATATTTCCAAATGATCTCAGCTCACTAATGTACAACGTGCTGTTGTAACAGCTGCGGATATTAAGAGAACTGAACTGCAAGCACACTTTGGAGCACTGAATCACCTGCGAGTGCTGGGCCACTGCTCTGGCATTATTTTAAGTGCATACACATTACCAACCAAAAAAAAAATATCTTCCATTATCGGTATTATGTGCTAATACATACAGCAGGCAGGTTGCATAGAAAAGGATAACCTGAATGACTGTAGGAAAAATACTCTAATCAAAGTTTATAGAGGTTAATTTGTTATCTGAAAAAAACCCACAGAAATTAGAAATAGACACAGGATCTACTCCATAGTTCAGAAAGAATTTAATTATCTTAAGTGCCCTACAGAAGATGCTCAGTGTTTTGTGTAATTGGGTCCTTTATAGTTCCAATATTTCAGGTTTATAAAAGTTAACTAAAAAAGTGTGACTGTTTGGACAAAGAAGCATAGATTATGACAACTATAATTAAGCACATTTTCCATAAGATCCTGCTAAACTCTGAGAATGAATGGTCTAAAACTCCATTTTAAAATAAACTCCTGAAAACCAAAGAAACATTTTTATGCTTATATATAAGTACAAACAGGTTTTTCAATAGCACGGGAATAATACTCTATAATAACAATGTAAAATGGTATGCCATAAATAAAGTTTTATATATATTTTCATTAGAAGAATGTTTGTAGGCAGAAAGAAAAAATTTTTACGGCAGGATCACTGGTGCTTTCACAGCTAATATCTGATAGCATTTTAATTTCAAATTTGTCTTTTGGCTGTTTTTAACTTGACAAATTTTCTCTGGGCTGAAACAAGGCTCTTAACCACTAATGGCAGGGGCTTAATTTAACCAAATCATATGCAAGCATATATTTTTAAAATAGCAGAAGAACTATTTTTATTGACTGAATATATAGCAGATAAACAATAGCCTGTGATGACCATTCAGAATGCACGTAAAATTGATAAAATGGTCCAAACCCCAGTTCATGCTCTCCAGCAAGAACACGATCCATTTCAGCACCATGATGAGAGCCACCAATTCCAGCATGAAAATCATTACCTGCACATTATCTGCTGGTAACTCCTTTTAGATGGCCTGCTGGTTGGATGTGAGATAGAAGAGACACTGGATTCATTTCCCACTGACTTGCCTGGGTTTCCATAGGTAATACACATTAAATAAATAAATGATCATAATTTTAAAAAAGCCGCTCCAGCCCTCATCCTATATGCTCAACAACCACTCAGTTCTCTCAGCTTGCTCTTCTCTCTCCTCCCCTCCTGAAAATTGTTGTTGCATCTAAGCTGGAAGTTTCAAGACAACATCAGAGATAAGCAAAATTAAGCCCTGAGTTATCTCTTTTCTTTCTGATTTATTCAAAGACAATGAAATATTACCCAGTAACATGTACTAAAGGCATGGTCACATACTGTAGTATTAGGGTTCCTAGCCTGAATTTCTGATAGTTCTCTCCTACCCTGCAAGGAAAGAAAACCTCTCAACACAAAGCAGAGGCAAGAAGGACTTTGTGTTTCAGAAGTAATATTCCAAATCCCAAAGCAATTTAATAGGCCTTAATAGATTAAAGAAACCCAGAAACTTACCATTTCAAGAAGAGGGCCTTCAGAATACATGAATCTAGAATCCATTTACATTTCTCAGAAGAATAGCCTAAACTGTGCTTTTAAAAGCCACCCAAAAATTAATCTACCCAACTCCCTTTGCAAGCCAACGCCGTTTGGGCATTCAATTTCTAGAAACTCTTCAGCTAATTCCAGCTATAGTATATAAGCTACGGTATATAAGCACCTTTTCTTGGCCCAAAAAAGTTGCCTCCTGTAGAGTCTATTTTATGGCCTAAGAGTAGACCTAATGTAGAGCTGCCGTGTGCAGTGGCAAAAACAACATGGAGGCAGTTTCTGCATTTACCCTTCTTGCAAAAGTTGTCCAAGGGTTTTGGTAACAATATACCTAGCTAGATCAGATCATCATTCAGCATCACATCACTAAGCTATGTACCTATTTATCCATTATCAGTGAGCCCAGCATCTACCCTGTATTGGTTATTTCAGGCAAACAGGCAGTGAAAACTATGTAGGTCTGTTGGCACCCTGGACAAACTAAGCCAGGCAGAAAATATGTGGAATTTAGCTCAGCTACAAAATGCATCACAGATTTTTTTTCCATCCAAATGGCTAAGATCTTAGACTACACTCAGACTAAACTCCATTTACAAAAGGAAACAGGACATTGCCATAAGCTTTTTTCTTCACGAAAGGTGGTCTTTACAGCACCATTTCTGAAGAACATAGAATGATAGGCTCAGTTCTTTTTGCTTTAGTCAGAAGCATGCTGCTTTCCAACAGCTGAAACAGGAAGGCTGAAGAACAGAGAAACAGAAACTAGAGCAATTCTCACTTCTAGCCACAGCTTCTTTGCTACTGAAAGGAGCAAATTGTCTGAGGAGTGGATTCCCTAGGGCAACCATCAGTATTTAATTAGAATCAAGGAAGACTGGCAAGTGACCAGGCCTTTTCTATCAAAACTAATGACTAAGAATCACATTGGTGGTTTGAGCTGAAAAACAAGTCAAACTGCAAAATGCTCTAATTACTTGGGTGACCTCATCGGTCAATATCCAACATGCCAAATTACCTGCTGTTTCCATAGATCTGGAAAAAGATATTTTGCTATTGATTTTCCCTTTTAGATAACACAGTGACTAATGGCTTTAATAGATCAACAGTGTGAACCTTCCTTTAAGATCTCTCATACTTACAAAGCATGTAAGACAAGAGCATCTTATGTGATAAATGGGATCATATATTGTTACTTGACATGCAGCATTAGCAAAGCTGTAGTGCTGCTTTCCTACTGTGCCTTCAGCCTATGCCTGTCAAATCCTTTCCTAGACTTCTCTAGAAAGAAAGAAGCAGAGAAAAACATCAAGACTGAGACAGAGAATCAAACTGCATTTAAATAGTCTGTCAGTTTATCTAAAAGCCTCCCAATTGCTATAATTAGAAACTGTAATAAAATTACCAACAGTGGTGCTTTCTACTGCTAAGGCAGGAGACTGAGCTGTGTGGTAATAATCTCTCTATTGGAGCATTTTGCGTAATAGGGGAATCAGTGAATGATGGATTCACTAGTCACCACTGCCAGCTCCTAAGCTACTTTTTATCTAGCTGATGTCAGAACTCCCTGCTTCACAGCCTCATCCAAGCAAATTCAACTTGATTATGCTCAGTGATCGTGAGGAGCTCCAGTCAGAAAACAGCAGGTCGGAGAACAACTCCTGTTATGTAAATATAGCCTGACAATCTATACTTTTGTACTCAGATGATAGGGTTCAAAATTCTGTGTAGGATGGCACAGCCAAAGGCTTAGTCTCAGGAAAATGGCAGAAATTTATTTGCATTTCCTGATATTTACATGATCTTTGATAAAATATTTGGAAAGCTACCTTTTGAGCAGAGAATTATTATATAGTTCTTCATGCATTTTCCTTCCTTACCTCACTAATAAACTTTCTCCTTTTCATAAGCTTGTCTTAATATCTGAATAGCTTTTAGCATCTTTAGCTAAACTTCCTATCTTTTCTTTTGTTTTAATGTCTTCCTCCTCTCAGAGTAATCTCTATTTTAAGCCACCAGTAGCACAATTTATCAGCATGAAGAGAAGCTCATGCATCCTGCACTGCTTCATCATTCTCACAGGCTGTTTGGAGCACCTCACTTTACTATGTCTCCCGGTCTGGGCACAGCAGTGGAATACCGAATGTTGCCTAGATAGATAAAAATGCCTACAGAAAGTTATGATTACATTTAAGGGTCCAATCCAGGATGAAAGCTTCATCTGATGATGTACCTTGCAGACTCATATATAACAGTTCATAGTAAAAAGAATCTACAATCTAACGGACACAATCATATCAACACTTGTACTTGATATGTAGTAAGAAGAGAAACAAGTCATAACTAGAAGAATTTTTGCTTCATAATGATTTGTACTAAAACAAAGGGCCTAATGGTAACAGGAGATTCACTAGAGGAAGGGAGTAAGAAGGAAGAAGAATCATATTTTGCTGCCTTCCTATTAGGAATACGATCATATTTTAGGGATGGTTGTGAACAGCAGCACTGAATACGAGTACAGGGCTCCAACAAGGGCCACCCCTGCCCGCAGAGCTCCCTCATTCTCACAAGCGCCAAACAAACCAGGTGAGACTATTACGAGGGCAGGTAGGTCTTTCTCTCCTTTTGCCAAGTCTCAATGTTCTCCTTGCCTGCACTCCTGCTCTGAAACCAGCAGTTATACCCAATAATGCACAAACCAGGCAGAACTTCTGAGTTCTACCGCTGCCGTAAGGACAGCGGTCCGTAAGGACAACCTACAGAGAAAATGCAGCATGGCGCCAAGGTAAAGCTAACTATTTTTCTGTATTCTAAGACAAATGGTGAACCGCAAAGCAGGACCAAAAAATGAAGGAGATGACATGTTAAGCACTGATAGTGTAAAACTCCGTGGAGAGGAATGGCACTGAAGCAAAACAGAAATATTTTAAAGCTTGATTCAATGTATGCTACAAAGCTCTTTATGCCATCTGATAATAAAAGCAATGAAAGATCAATATGAAAGAGTGAATAAGTTCAAAAAGTAATCAAGAGTAAGAAACCAGCATATAAAGAAACGACAGCATCTGTTACAGGGAATGAATGGAAATCACATTCATCTCATATGCAAGGAATGAGAAATGACAGACTGAAAATCTTCTCTGATAACATACTGTCCTGGAAACAGGCTAAGCCAGAATGTCTTAAATCTCCTGGAGGCAAAGCTGATAAATTCACATGATATTTCTAGTCTCCATCTGGTAGGCGAAAGAGCATTTCCTTGTTCAAGGGCTAAACACTGACCATGGTACTAGGTGAACTTGCAGTTCCTTGTCATAAGTCTATCAGGAAGAGCAAAACTAGCACAGCAATACAAATGTGCAAATACTCACCAGTAACTTAGACCAGAGCCTGGTGTCCTACAATAATCTGTCTTTCTAAAAACATTTGGCATCGTTTTTCCCCAGTGAGAGGGAGAATGGCTGGGTATTTCAGTTCCGGACTGCAGAGCAGGCAGTGATGCAGGGAGCTCTCCTGAGGTCTTCTTACAGTTAATGCAAAATCTGTGTTTGCAGCTTTGCTAATGGTCCTTGAGCGCAGGCTGGAGTAGGGGCAAGAGAATAGGAGAGCAGAGAGGTGCTGCATTCGTATCTGGTGACCTATATTTGAAACCTAATTCAAAGCCCAGTCGGAATGAAATGCAGGTTTCAAAAGGAGATTCTCTCAAAGCAAGAGGACACAACAAAGTTCAAGGAGAGTAATGATGGTCTGGAGCTTGCCTGTTGTCTCCTATATATCTTTGGTGATCTGCTGATATTCTGTGAGAAATTTCACACAATTTGTTCACATATTTGACTTTTAAGAAATAAGAAAAGATTTAACTTAACAGTCTCCCCTCTGAGTTTCCTATTGTAATCTGGAGCAAGTTCCCTGACTGTGCCCAGGAATTACACAAACTTGAATAGACAAGAGTAGCATCTTGACCAATTTCCCTTTTTGCTATATGGCAGAAAGCATAATACACACAGCCCTGCACAACTTTGCTTTCCTAATAGTTTGTGATTCGCCACAAATCTGGGTCATATTTGTTCCTGTAACATGACTGTTGGACCACTTTCTGTAGGGGATGCAGTGTCATGAATTAATCTCATATGATGTTTATTTTACCCACTCCGTATGCTACCTTCATCCACTGTCTATAAAGTCATTGCATGTAACATCCTCTGAAAGTTCCTTTGTATTCACATTCAGCTTAGATTATCTCGCCCAGGTTTATTACAGTACGTCATCTGATTTTTTTTAATCTAGAAAAATACAATTTTTATGCTGCCACTTTACGCCCACTGAAATAAATGACATCTCACCTTCACTTCCATACTCAGAGACTGAAATATGCATGTGGAAAATGCATTTTGATGTTGATAAAGTCCAAAGTCCTACTAAACTTGCTGGTTATGACACAATCTGATGCAGCAACACATAACACCTGATGAGAAAGATGGACGTATTGTGGAAGGAAGACAAGTCACCAGGCAGTAAATAAAAAGTGGTAACAGTGTCCACCGTGACAAGTGCACCAACTTCTCTCAAGGTAACAAAAAACTGCAGATTAAACACCTCACAATTATCTGTTCTTCTAAGCAAAATGTCAATTAACTGTGTGAAACATATACCTTGTTAAGAAGGCGACATTCCCATATATAATATATACCTGCGATGATGGAATTCTGTTACATAATTGACTAATGTTAAGTCTGTACTCATTCTATTTCACTCTTTAAAATATTCCTATAAATGGGAAAGTTCTCATTTCTTAAAAGTTTGTTTAGAGTCTCTCTATTCCTGCTCTCCTGCTCTGTGCTTACTGTCTTTGAGTAAACTCTGAGAACAAACACCACAAACAATGATATTCTCTCTCTCCGGAAAATGTTATGCTCCAAAACTATATGCTTATAATGTTTTCTCTATTTGATGAGAAAAATAGAATATTAATCTCAAAAATGATCTATCACCCAATCTTGCCAGCAATATCAAATATTGACAAAGATAAAGATCTTGTTTTATTCCTGATGTTTCCTACCAGGACTTAGTTTCAAGTCTTCTGTCTCAAGGAAGAGCCAAAAGAGCTTTTCTGACTTCCAAAATGAGCACTTCATTCTCCTCATATTAGACTTATTTTCAGAATATTAGCATAGAATATCTTCAAGCTGCCAGTTGCCGTCGTATAAATAGAGGTTGCTAAGGCAAGAACAGTAACTTCTTTAAGCAACAGTAGCGAGAGAATGAACCAACAATTTATTAGCAGAAACAGCATGCTAACAGCAACAATCCTCATCTAGTGAAGTATTTCAAGAGTGCAGAAATGCCATCTACTACAATACTGGTATCTTAAGTTAGAAAATCCAGCACATCTACTCCAAATTAGCATATATGCTACTGAATATAAGAAGGCATTTTCCTTGTCACACCCCTTTCCTATTTTGTAAAGATTTTGCAGCTATATTCATAATGCACCTCAGGGCAAGGGGGATCTTGCCTGACCTGTCCAGCTTCTGCAAGGCACCTGGGGSCAGAGGAAAGATGCTGGGGTAGAGCAGGAAAGTCAGTTGCACCAGCATCAAATCAGTTGTCAGAGGCAGCGTCAGCTGAAACTACTACTTGTGGATCATCCAGGCTGCTTGAAGGGGATACAGCGGGGCACTGAAAGGGTTCAATGGTCTGCAGATCTGTTCCTCAACTTTCAATCCTCTGCCCTTCTGCCTGCAAGATGCACCTGAGTGTCCCCAAGACCCAGGCAATGTGTAGAGCCAGGTATGTATCTGGTCAAGTCACAGTAGACTCAAGTACAATGCACTCTGCCTTCTGCATGGCAAGGCTTAAAAATATCAACATTAAGACTTGGGAAGAGTATAAAAAGCCTCCTTCTAACATAATGTGCAAATGGACTGTCACACTCACTGCGATATTGGACAGCAACAAAATTAGAACAACAGCAAAAAGCAAAGAAAATTGCAGCTGAAAAATAGCACCATTATTCTCTTTTAACACACATTGTTAAAATGAAATTTTTTAAAAGTTGAAGAGATGTGAGCCCAGATGCTACTGCCGTCTGTCTTGTGCAGTTCATGATTACGAATACGCAGTAGAATATATATAAGTACATCTAAAATGGTATGGATATGAGCACAGCTGGTGTCCCCATATGCCTTATGAGTTCCACTTTTAGGAACACAGTAGTATACAGCATTAGAGATGCTTCTTAAGCATCTCATTTATATAAAGTGGAGTTGTTTCACTGAAGTACACGCAAAAAAGGTCCATAAGGAGATCATAGTAACAGCTGCATTCAAATCACTGAAATGCTATCTTCAATTGCCGTACTTTTTCTGGGAAGCAGGCTAAGCCAGAATACTTTCCAAATGAATGATSATGCTTGGCTTGTCAGAGAATTCTCATTGGGATTTTTCTAAAGAGCAACCACCAAAAAGCCATTTTAGGGAGAAAATGCCAGCTTATTTTTGTTTTGTTTTGTTTTGGCAAATTGTTCCTACTAAAAGCTTTTTCATTCCCAGAATGGACCTGCAAATGCCCACCCTCAAGGTTGTGAAGCTGCTAGGGGTGCGTGAGAGAGAATTTCTAAGCCCTTCTCCAAATCAAGCAAGGTGTGGTGTGGGGCAAGGCTGACGACAGCTTTTTACCAACAAATTATGGATTCTTCTGCACACAGCTCTACTTCTCCTGCTGGTGGTTAACGGTGGGGATTCCTGGCTAACTGTGAATATTTATCATCAAATGCAGCTGGACTTCTAAAATCATCATTTTACTACAGGTAAACTATCAATCAATATCTAATGAGAGCAAATATCTAAAAAAATACAGTACACATGAATGAAAAATTATTTTATTTAAAAATACATTATACAGCAGAGTGTATCTCTTTGTTTTCTCACTGCTGGTTCACAGAGATAACATGATAAATTTAACCCAAATATTTCACTGGGAAGATCCTGAGAGAGAAGGAGACCAGTTACAAGCTGATTATATACAGTACACTGAAAAAGAGTCATCTCTTTTAACATAAAAGAATCTGTTGGTAATCTTATAAATCAGATATAAAAACCGCAGGTTTGCTACCATGCAAAAATGAGTGAAGATTTCATTTAAATCTGCACACAGAGAAATCATTAGTACCTTGTGCCCTAAACAACTAGACTAAGGGAAGGATAAGTGTGCCTAACATTGTGAAACAAATTTTGTAAACATAGCTGATATTCTAATAAAGGTAGATTTTCAATCACCTAGTAACGTTTTTGTAGCTAAGGGCTCTATTCTTTCTTCCAAAGAGATGCATTTCTTTATTCTTGAATTCTCAGCTTAGCACAATGACTTTATGAGATAGGCTCTATTGCACTCAAAGACCACCTGTCGTTGCTTTGCTTCACAAGCAGCATTTAGGTAATGGTAGGCAATATTTTAGTGAAAGCAGAAGTTACAATAAAAAGTGTGTATTCCCTGGAGAAGTATGCAGGAATGCATTAAAATTCAGCATATAAAATATACCCAAATCTACATTAATCAGTTTCAAAAAATTTCTACCAGTGATTAACCCACAGGAATACAATATATTATGAAAAATTTAAGGCCTAAAAGGTTATGTTCGCTTCAACAAATCACTGGATGTTTATAGTGGTGTTGCACCGACTGTCGCCAAAGGAAAACGTTCTAGCAGATGCTACAAATATCTTCAGTATTGACAATGTTCCAATCTATTTGTCTCTCAATTTTTATAGAACCACTTTGCTATGAACAGACAAGCAAGGCTGTCTTTGGAAGGGGAGACTCAACTGGTTACTCACAGTGACAAAGGAGATTTGATACCACTGCCCGATGCTGAAAAACTCAGTCCCTGCCAACACTGTACAGACTGGCAGAGAATACCTTTAATCAATAATATTACTTTGTAATAATGGTAGAAAGCTCCATAGAGATATATTCCACCCCTCTAGTCCCTTGTTGCAGTCGTTTTGGTTTTTGCACGAGTGCTTTAAGATGAAAATGGAGGGTGAAAACACATATATATACCTTTCTCATATCTTAGCATCCGTTCTCCCAGCATGATATCAGCTTGTACAATAAACACATGAGGAGAAGATGCAGGCTTCCTTGTTTCAATGATTCATGCTTAGCACTACTTCCTATCAGATATGCTGAACTAAGAATGGAGCCCTTAACCTTCATGGGATATCATCAGTAAGGAAGAATATCAATGATCAAAAATCTCTATATTATTTTCATCTCTTTTAACCTAGATACATATATATCATTCAAGACATTCAAGAACTACAAAACAACAGTTCAACTACAATTATGTCAGGAAAATATCCAAATAAATAAACTTTTAATTATGATACAATACTTATTACAGTAAAAATTGGCATTTTTTTTCTCTTCAAAAGCAGAAGCACCAGTCTTACATATAACATACGTTTTGAATGATATYTTACATGGAATACAGTGTAATACAATGTGCAAACAGCGTTTTCATACAGAAGGTATTTTTTTTCTTAGTTTTTATACACTGAAACTGCTTCAAATGGAAACACGTTCATGCTGAATTAAAAAAGCAAATTAAAAAAATCTAACTCAACTCAAAATATGAAGTACTGCTGGAATAAGTACATGAACCATTTAATACAATGAGAAGCCGAAATAAAGGGTATTGTCAGATAAATGCTATTAGTTCTCAGTTCGTCCCATTCCACCAAAAAGTAAACAGTGACGTTTTAATATATAAGAATTCTTCAAAATGTTGATATTATCTAATCATGTAAAAATCAAGTCAGAAATAGGACTTTTTAAAATCTCTTATATTTGATACACTACAATTATCATGAGCGGGCTGTGAAAAGAGATGAAGTCCAATGGAGTGAAAAAACATCAGCGTCAATATCATGTGACTTCTGCAAAGGCCGTGATGTGGTTCTACAAGTTAAAGGAAAAAATACACCAATAAAATGGCAGAAACCAATTAGGAATCAATTGTCATTGTGAAAACTGTTACAAATTCTCCTTTAGTGCCAGCTTTTTCACCTGGAGACTTTTGCAGTTCTCTCCACTCACTTCCATAACAAATCTTCACTAAATGCCAAAAGACTGTATATGGGAATACACTGAACAAAATAATTAGGTAGATGATTCCACAATATTTTAACTTTGTTCTTTAATAAAAATGCATTTAATGTGAATAATCAAATCAGTTATATCCTACTTAAAATTTAACATAATATTCCTAGAAATGAAAATTACAGTTTCTGACAGGTTCTAATATTCTATTTCAATGTTAATACAACTTTAATATTGCAGTTCTTATAAAAGATTGTTCCCCATGAGCTATACGGCACAGAACTGAAATGCTACAACAAAATGGCATTCACAGTTGAGAACTCATATTTGAAACTTCTTCCTCAGAAGCACTGTACTGTCCTCTTTACGTCCAGTGTTATTCTCCTGGTTCTTTCAGCACGAGGATTTTAACAAGAGTGAAGCTGTGTCTCGAGGTGTGACTAATATTACATGTGACTCTCTACAGCAGAGCTACAACATGCCCAAGAGCTTTGCCACTTTTTTATGCTCTATCCTAAGCGACTGCTTCTGCAAATATCATGCCAGTGAAGACTCAGTTGTACGGCTATCTGCAGGATCCCAGGGACTGGATGCCGCAAGTTAACTCTGTGTCTCTGCTAGGTGCACAGTATCTTTGATTGTTGACATTTTTTTTTAAACACGCAATGTGTAATATGAATCAAGGTAGTCTTGATGTTAACCTATATACTTCTTCCTCAGCACAAACTAGAATCATGTAAAGAACTTCAGATTTCTCTCACTGCCTCACTTTCCCCCTGAAAGCAGATCAGAGCTGTGAGAGGGCAGGCAGGTGGAAGCAGAAGAGGAGAGGATTTAGGCAACTCATGGCAGGTAGGATAGATTCTAACTTTTTGTTTCAAGGTAAATTATTCTGAGTCTTCAAAACTCACTTATGCTCCATGGAAAGAGCTGGCCTGACTTCTACTTCTCTGCAGAGCAGTGCTCACCAGGCATTTTGTGATGCCTTCTGTCTGCTCTTGACCCTGCTCCTAGCAGCTTTCAGTGTGGGGGGTTATTTTATGACCAAAGCCTTGGAAATCAAAACTTCACAAAGGGCAATTTCTGCTTACTTTTTTTTGTTTGTTCATTTAAGAAACTCAGTCTGGAGGAAAGATAAAAACCACAGTAAATTTAGTTCTTAAACTTCTTGGATATTTGTGTACCAGTCTGCAGTGAAGGCAGGCTGGTTTCTGCTCCCCAGGAAACAATGTAGAGGCCCTGAGTCTGTGCAAGAAAGAACTGCGTCCTCCTCRCCCTCTCCAGATCATGCAGGTAGCTTTGCTCCTCCTCTCGCTCTGCTCTTGCCCTCCTGTGCACAGAAGGGGAAGCTCTCTTCTTTTTTTTTTTTATTTTTTATATTACCATTTTAGAATTAGCAACATCCCTGCTGTATTTTCTGACAGCTTTCAAAACACAAAACCACAAAATTTTCATGAAGATCTATGTACATTTTTCTCCAAAACAGAATGAAGATATCTTAAATAAATGGCAATGATTAAACCACAGTCAACAGTTTTTCTGAAAAAGGATTACAAAAAGTCAGTGTGCAACTTTCTGTAAAAAAGTTTAGTTTATAGCACTAGCAAGTTTCAGTGATTCTAGATTTTGATTCCATAGGAAAAAAAAATCAATTTTCTAATTAGAAAACAAACTGTAAACATTTCAAGGCACTTTAACTGGTTGGCCATCATCTACTTTCAGTAGGGAATAGATGATACACTGAGCAACCTCAGTGAATCTGGAGCTGCAATTGTGAATTTTTTTTCCCAGTATTTAGAGGTCCATTCCAACCTTAAGCATTCTATGATTCTATGATTTATTTATATTAATTTGCTATTTATATATGTATATACTTAGAGTTAGTATTTACACTTACTTGCTAATGCCAAGAAATATTAATGTGGATTCATACATGCCTTTTTTGCATATCAGACAAAATTCCTAATAAACCTTTGTGAGATTTGTTTCACAGAAGAGACAACCTTACAGAAACAAAGCCTCCTTCTGATATAACTGCATTCCCAACTCTCTTACTATGCTCTTTTACTTCTGCTTAGATTTACTGTGACAAAGTTCACTGTCAAACATTAACCACCATCAGCAAGGTGGATGGTGGTTCACACAGATACAGGCGACAAGCAGAAAGCATGCACAAGAGGCCAGCTTCTAAAACTCCACGGAAAATCATTTCATCTTCAACAGTCAGAAGAATTAGATTGTGCTGAGGATCTGCTCAGCTTTACCAATTTTACAGACAGGGCCTTTGGGTTTTTTTTGTATTATTCACTCCAAGCTGCCAGGAAGCCTCGCAAAGCATGCAAACAACCATGCTCCCGGCCACACCACTAGCAGAAAGCAACAGGCTAAAGCTAAGCCTTGAGTGCAGGTTTCTGGGGCAAAGTTACCCATCTGTACATTAAGATTTTAACAAATTTGTGTTTATAAGCTACTATATAATGTTAAAAGATAGAAAAGGCTCATGTCAACCTTTTGTGATTTGCAGTTTTCATTTATAAATGTAACAGTTCAAATCAGAAATTTCTGTTCTTTCATTAATAAAGCTATAAATACACAGAAATGCTTACAAGTCTATAAAGGTATTTTCCAATGTTCAGAACACCAATTTTACAATTATCTGTACTCATTCACATGGTGGAGTTTGTTAAAAGAAATACAACTACTGTAGTAATTCAGGGTTTCAGTTACTGTAACATCTTCCTGGTTAACAAGTTAAGTACAATGCAGGATCTTATTAGATGAAAAACCTCAAGTTCAGGTGGAATTGCCCCTCTTAAAAATCTGTAGACCTGCACAGAACGCTGCTAGCTTGCAGTATCTGCCTTTGCTTTAGCTCTACACGTACACACACACGTGCGCTGTTGCGCACATACGTTTACTGCCTTATGTGAAGATGTTCAAAACGGTTCATTCCTGTTATCCAGGAGAAGAACCTAATGACACGTGCTTTGAAGGAGTTTCGTTGGAAAGGTTCTTCTTGATTATTACTAATACCTTGATCCTGTAACACCTACAACATGTACATTTGAGGAGGTCACACTGAATATATTGCTCCATTTCCATTTTATGTATAATTTTATTTGAAAATTAGATACTGTGATCACAGTTAGCATTTAAACAAAAATGCTTCCTGAACCATTCCCTAGAAGTAGATTTAAGCAGAAGAGCAGGGCACAAGTGCAAATTCAAATGCTTGACTTTGGAATGAGATCACTTATGGTCTTTTACAAACTGCCTCTCCTGGATATGTGTTTCTTAGTTTGTATTATAAGCCTTGTAGCACACTATACTACCAGAGAACCACTCTGACAACAGGAATCTGAAAAGCTGCCCACACAAGTACATGCAATCTCATCAAGCCCTCATGGAGATGCACAGCCATGTACATTTTATTAAAAAAAAAAAAAAAAAGAAATAAAGAAACAGCATCATTTGCACATGGCATGATGAGCTAACACATTTTTCTGCTTTGTCTTTAGCCCGTAAGCTCAGTGACAAGCGATCACCTCTCCCTGGAGAGATCAAGGGACCAGAGAGCTGCTGTAGTACACACCAATGAAAGATCCCTCCATACTGAAAGACTCAAACCAAGGAAATGGCAGTAACTCCAAGAATTAAAATTACAAATTCTCTTTCTGGCACTTTTAAGAAGCTATGCTATGTCTGCTGTGAATAACCAAGATGGAATAAATAGGAAATGAACTGAAAAACAGAAGCTTTTCCATTCTTAAAATCCCATCTGAAATGTAAGAGGGACTTATGACATTATCTATATTTAGCACTATCAAGATATCACAGTTCTCTCTACTGTGTTATTTCCGCTATCACTTTTGGCACACATGCATTAGGACAGGAAGTATAATGTCAAACTCAACAAGATTTCTGAAGCAAAGACAACCCTGGTACTCACTAGAAACTGCTATCATAGGAGAAAGGGATGTTTTCTCTCGTGAGAAGAATTCCAAATCCTTATCACCTTTAAAACTTAGGAATGATGACTGTCCCAAAAGAAAACATGGCTGTGCAACCTACAAAGGTAAAAATCCCAAACTATCTGTTTCTAGTTCAGCCATGCAGGAGACTCAGGTAGAGCATAAGGCAGCTAATTGAAACAGAGGACGGTGACTATGTTCATATATATGGGCATTGCTGACAGAAGTAACACTATGAAGGAATAACAAGCAGAGAATATGGGAATAAATTCAACCCAACAGTCAAATAGAACACGGCAGAGAAATTACCAAGCAATTAAATAATATTGAGGGAATGCAGAAGGCCCTGATCATCAGAGATAGTGTTGTTTCCTCTGCATTCAATACTTCAAATCTAGACTACCTATAAAAAAGGCTAGTGGAGTCTACAGCTACTTTAAGACTTATATCAGTTTTCTGTAAGCACTGGCTAACTTCAGGTGACTTTATCATGAAATAAGTGGACCGTTTCTCCTGAAAGAGAAAACAGGAAGAATGGTTTGTGATTGCACTGGATGAAGCTGAACTTTAAGTTCTTTATTTTGACTGTCACCCTTATCATCCTTGTTACTCTTGCAAGATAAGAACACAAGTCTCTAGCCTTGACTGGAAGAAGCCACTGGAATTGTCTCATAAGACACGAAGAAGGTCAGACAAAGGAGAGACAAAGAAGTGGATGGGTGAGTGATGAGCTTGCTTGGCTTTCATTCTTTTCATTAATTCTGAGGACAAATGTCGTTAAGCTGGAAGCAGTAAGTCCGTGTTGCTGAGCCAGCTCTGGCAAGGATTCTTCAAGGAGACACTGCAACTACAGCTTCTTGAGGTGTACAGAAACCAGATACCTGTGTGGAACAGCTTCATCATCTGCATGCATCACGACTAAGAGGAATGTCATGCAACCAGTGCATAGCCCTTGCCATTAAGTAGCAGCTCAGTTCTGCATATTTCTAGTACACATATTCCTGTGCAGGTGCACTCCATATGGAGCACTCCAAATCATACAACAATGACCTAGCATGTCTCTTTTTCCAGAGAAGAACAGAGGAGGTAAAATAAGAAGGGAGTTAAGAAGATTAAGTTAGTCATTTCTGTGGTGAAAGTAGTTAATTGAGACATATTTAGACCCTATTTCTGTCTAAGTTTTACTCCTAGAGCCTTTTATTTAACAGGATCTGGCTCTTATCCAAAAACATTAAGCATTAAAAAAAAGAACCTACAAAAGCTCAACATCTAAAGCACTCAGGTATAATTAATTATTTGCTAATCCCAATTCAAATTTTCTAGATGGAAACGGAAGAAAGTGTTTTCCAAAAAATAAACTTTTCCTCTCTATAATCATCCTCCGATCACATCCTGCCTGTCTGGACAGAAGAAAGGCTTTGCCACAGAAAATTAATCTATAAGCTGAGATCATTTGCTGGCAGTTCCCTAATTAATTCAGAGATGTCTCAAAACAGCAAAGAGCTACTCTCCACTGCAGTGTGACTGTGAGTTCAGAGGGAAGGAAGGTCTTTCATACACAACATCTGGGCAGCTCACGAGGCAGAAGTCATCCCCAAGCAGCACATACGACTCTTGCAGCCACTCGCCACATCACTCCATAGCTCTCCCAGAATCACCTGAGCCTTGTCAAGAACAAGTTTCAAAACAATTCCATTGCTCCTCATGCACTAGAGGGTCTCAAATCAGGTACAACTACCAAGATAAGATGAAGTCTTTATTCTCTCAAGAAAAGAAAAATAGCAGCAGCCAATATGGAACTCAGATAAACAGAGACTGCAGAGTATATTTTTATGACCTATGATAACTGCACAAATGCCTTTTACCCCAGGAGAGCCAGGCGCATAGAGGGTTTCTTATTGATACGKCGCGTTCTAGCCCACTGACATCTTGTTTTGTTTTGACATACTACAAAGTTCACTGAATGGATTATTTTAAAGATGTACATTCACCATCTACCAATTTGTTCAAGAAAATGAGATTGTGACCTCCTCAATGAAAAACCTCAGAACTAACTTAGACACATTTGGTTCAAAAAGGCTTGTTAGATCATTTTGAAAAGAATTTGCCTTTCCCTTCCAAAGTAATAAACAGCTTTCACCAATTCTGAGAGATGAACACATACTGGGAAGTGGCTAAAAACATTTCTTCTTGTTTAACAAAAGTATCAGTAATTTGGATTAAAAAGAATGCTCTATAGATGTAGTTTTGGTACTCTGCATAATGTAGAGTTGTCTACTATCTTCAAACATAGGCATAAGAGATTTTAACAAATACAGATAAACTCAACAGAAAAATATTTAACATTTGCATTAATAGCTCAAACTTTCTTCCAGGTGAAAATGTCTAAAATATTATTTGGTTTTGCTATTTATTTCATTGCTTGTTTGCTCACAGATTTGTTCTGACACAACCTTACCTAACATTGACATAGTACATCATCTTCTTTGCAAAACCAGAATTTTTTAACAGAGGCAACTACAATGAATTTTGAACGTTTCAATACTTATTCACGCAAAACATCTTGACATATTCCAGAGACTATTTCTAGTATTTTCTAATCCAAAAGCATATTTGCTTTGGCAAGACATCGTAGCTTTTGTGCAGCTGATGTAAGGCATTTGTTTTTAATTACCAATTTACTGAATCATCTGGCCTCATGGTGCAGGCCCCACTATAGCAACATTGCTAGTCCCTTTTTGTGAGGGGAGTAATGAGGCTGTCAAGGTGGCTGACGATTAAAGGCCCACAACAGATCCATAGGTAGCTGTAGCCTGTCCTGCACACTTGTCTCAGGTCCCAAAAACCCAAAAGTAGGTTAAATGACACAAATGACACAAATAGGGCAAATATACTGCATAACTCACATGTGGCTCAGGGCTCAGGGTTAAATTTCATCCTTCTAAGATCAAGCTACTCTAAGCCAACACAGATCTACCCAGCCTGGTTCCAAAGATTCAGCGGTGGTTGTTAAAAGAAGCAGCCACAGCAGGATACTAGACTGCTCTCAAGAGCTTGTTTTGGAAGTGACAAGAAGAGTCTTCCATTAGGACTCTCTCTGAATTAATTCTTCCCTTCTTCTTCACTACTCTGTTTCATTTACATCTTATGCACATGGAATTTTTGTCAAGGTAATTTAATATCATCTTTCCAGAAAAGCTACATTTTATTTCAGTTAAAAAAAAAAAAATTAGACATTACCTTTTCTAAAGGGTTTTCTACTCTGGGAATGCTGATCATCGGCATCTGAGCCAGATTATCCATATGAGAATGTTCATGCTCTGGTTGACGTCCTCTGAAGTTATTTACCACACAAACAACCTAAATGGGATAAACAGAATAACTAAAGAACAACTCCTTTTTTCCAGTTTTGATCCCGACAATCATAACAAGGCAGAATTAATTTAAGCTTTGGTAACAGCTTACAATAGACATAAAGCTAATGTTACACACACACAAAAAAAGCCTTAATTAAGATTTCAAGATAAAAGAATTTCAAACAATTTACTGTTACATGCATCATCCTCATACAAAAATTCCTCTGATCTAAAGCAGATCTGGTTCTGAAGCTAAGTAATACAATACCAATTATCAACACAGATAAAGACCAGAGGTCCCCAGCACGTGCAGAAAAAATATGACAATAACCTTAAATTACTATGAAGGGACAGTACAATCTAAACGCTACATCTAAAGTTGAAGTCTAGTACAAGCTTTCCTAAACAGATCATTATCATCAGTGTGATGTAAGATTGCTTCCTTACCTGTTCAAATACCTGTTCAATGGAAATATTTCTGCAATCAATTTGTGAGTTTAATGATGCTATTCACATACTACAGGTTTCCCAGGAATAGCTGATCAATGCCAGTTTGTTAGTGTTTTCTGCTGATTCAGAAGTTCAGCTGAGCAGCAAAGTTTGCCAACTGTATTTTATTCAAAACATAACTAAATTTGATGTTGTGCTACTTGAAGATTATCCAGCATACAGTATAAAATATATAAAAAATATGGAAACAAACATCTGTTCTATTCCCTTTTACAGCTTAGGAGGCACAAACAGAATGGCAAAACTTTTAATAATTATTGAGAATGCTTCCAATTGCCAACAGGTATATTTTAAGGAGATCTAAAGTTGGCCACAGATTTACCAGAAAGTTGAAAACACCCATTTCTGACAAACCTGTGCAAATTCTCAGCCAAGTTCAATGAGATCCAAGGAGTAAGCTCAAAAATATTTTTATGAGGAAAAGAATTTAAAAATATATTTAGTACTCATATTAGGTGCCAGGCAGACAAACTTGCAAGCAGTAACAGCTGTGACTTTTCTATGTTATGTTCTTGTACTGAAGTTAATTAGCAAAGGTGATTAATAGCTAAGTGGTAGCTTGCTGATACAGACACTCGTCAATGTGAGCTGACTAAAGATCTGGTATCGGTTCCAGAAGGAAAAAGGCCAAATAAGGATTTTCAAGGATCTTTTATTTCAGAATAAAAATAAAAAAATCAATTCAAGTCTAAATGAACATTTTTTAAAAATTCGTGATGGCTATTCTAAAGCCAAAGAAGAGATGCTACTCATTCCCTGACCAGTGCAGACATTATTATAACAAATTTAATACTTCATAAACAAGACCTAGACTAGATGCTATTCTAAGGGATAAACACTTGCTATAAGGAGCAAAAGTTATTGGGTGAAATTCTACAGTCAGGGTTATAAATTTAAAAGTTAAGCGTATCAGTCATTTCTTCATTTGACACTTCTGAGCCTATGAAAATATAGCTAAGAAAATGATTATTTGTAACTAAAGAATAGACACACTTCTCCCATATATAATTGCCTGAAAAGTCTAGTCTACCAACATTTGTTACAAGACACTGTTTTTTCCCAAACAGAAGGGAAACAATATAAACTTACCAAAAACACAGCTATAGATATTCCGATTAGAAAACCAGCTATCACATCTGACCAGTGATTTCGATATTCTGCTACTCTGTTGATTCCGGTAAGGAAAGCCAAGCACATTAAGCCCAAACACAGAACAGGTTTTGCAAGCCTTGTTCCTCTGGCTTTTACAGTGCTGGTGATATACATCTGAAAATTAGAAAAGAAGAAAGTATAACACCCTGATTGATAACATCCTCCAGTAATTACTGAATTATATCTCCGCAATTTTTTTTAGAACAGATTATGCCCATTTGTTCTTTTTGTTAGGGTAACTGGTGAAGATATAAGAAAGCTGAACTCTAGATGAGGTCTTCATAGTCTTTACTTAAAGATATTGAATTCTACATATATAGACCTTACGACAATTTCAGTCATACACAAATCTAACCCCTCCCTCCAAAGAACAGGCAAATTAGATAATTCTATTTTATTACTGTCAAGGTATGCAATTATTTATACAGAGACTTAAAAAAGAGAGACTTTTTCACTGCTTAATGTCAACAATAATGGAGAAAGATCTTGACCTCACAGAGGAAAGATCAAAAGCTTATTTTTATCGGCAAACGCCTTTCTTCATGGAACCAGGTGATTGTAAGCAGAGATTTGTTAAAAAACAGGGAAAATTGAATGAAATGGCAGTAAATAAAATGAAACAGCTTCAGCTAGTACTGGACCAATGCATCACTACTTCACAGATGCTGATCCCATTTCATATCCACCATCCATAGCACATAGAGTAATCTAAATGCACAAACTTTTACGCTTTTATCTATGCCTAGCCTGCAGTCAAACTGTCCATGTTAAAAAGTATTGAATTAAAAGCACTATCTGGTGACAGAGCAGCAATCCCACTCTATCATAGGATAGGTGCACTAGACATTACAGGGCCAACACTAGCACTTTCCAAGCTCTAATGGGTTAATTGGAGAAATGAATTCCAAAGGTACAGGCTTTGAACTTCCACTCTCTGGTGAAGTTTTAAATCTTGGCATTAGGACTGTGTTAGAATTTCCCACTGCAATACTACACTTCAACTAAGGTGGGGTTTTTTTGGGGTGTTTTTTTTGTTTGTTTGTTTGTTTTTTTAAGAAAAAAAGAAAAAAAAAGTATTTACTTCCTGCAGAAGATGTTGGTTCTGCAACTAAACCATTGAAATCTCTAAATCTTTCTGACAAAGCTGAAGTTTTGGCACTGAAGAATTGAAATATCAACTAAGCAGTTTCACTGGAAACTAACAGTGTACAGTGACAGCACTTGGAGGACTGATACCTCCTTATTTGACCAAAAAACTGACAGGTTACAATTACTTCCTTAATTTAACTTATTGTAACAGTCAAAGCTTGCCAGAATGACATCTGTCTGTTCAAAACACTAGAGAAAGTTCCATAGCAGAGAGTTGCAACAGAACAAGTAAACTTAAAATCACAGCAGGGTGATTTTATACAACATATATTTTTAAGTGTACCTTATACGATCAAGAGCCAAATAACAGCATGTTTTCAACTAATGAAGGAAGAATAAACCATTGGGAAAAGAGGTTTGGGCCATATCTCCAATCCATGTTTCTCTTCTCTCCTTCCTAGAACATTTAAGGAACAATTACTTCCCTTTCCCTTACTTTTTATGTAGCTCCTTGTACTTTTGTGGTAACTTTTTTCATTGAGTTGCTTTTATCATGTGATATGCAGAGAAGACAACCATAACTTTCATTTCCATTTTTGGGACTTGATTCTGCAGTATTTTAGCTGAACATCAACATTTTTTAATACAAATATAAAATCAAGAGTGCTCTGCAGAAAAATCTTGGGAACTCTTTATACAATCAAGCACATCCTTCAAATCCTTACTCAAGCAAAAGCCCGGCCCTGGAAAGAACTGCAGAACCCTGCCATGTCTCACATGAGGAATGAGACCTGCAGCTCCTGAGTCCCTCTCTGTAACTGCAGACAGGTTTGTTACACCCAGGCTAATACTCTGAGCAACAGGCATAGAGGTACCTATGCCAGCATGGGCACCTCTTACCTTTTCTTTAAAGAACAGTCGCAACTGATGTTAAGGATAGTACCCAATTAAAGTATCAAGAGAAAGAAGTAAAACTTTCTGAAATAGGGTAGTGTAAAGTCTACATGTTTGCAGGGCAAGCCAGGATTCATAGCGACTGATTTGTAACCTTGACCTCTTGCAGTTTTAGTATAGTACATGCACAAAGTCAATTCAGTAGATCAAATTTGCACTAGCAATAAAATAAAATTAAGCAGTTGTTTTATTCTTGATCCTGAAACAAAATGCTACAAAGCAGCATATTCAGTAAACGACAAAGAATAAACATCTTAAAAGATTTCAGGATTTTTATTCACTTTTCATAAAGGTGATTTAAAACGTTAGCGAGAATGAATGACTACACAAATTTGTACATGGTTATAGATGCTTACAGTATAAGTCTATCACAGTTTATTTCAAGAACAAAAATGCAGGGGAAATCTAATTACGAAAATCTTGTTTCTAACTATTTTAATTAACAAGACCAACAACTGTAACACTCTAGATGTAAGGTCAAGGACTGACACAGTAATTTGAATTAATTTTGCAGGCTAAATATTCTCCTGCAACGTCAGATCCATGGTGAAACTTCTTTTGAAGTTTTCTTGCTACTGCTCTTTTCCCGAAATTTTATTTTCACATGAAATTTCTGTGGTTAAATTATCGGAAATACTTTTTGTTTGCTTGCTTGTTTTTAATTTTACTTTAATGCATAGGCATCAAAGAAGAAAAGCTTTTAATCAACTTTCCATCCTGGAGAGTATTTTGTCCTGAGTAATTACTTGGGGCAATACTTCAGGACTGTTTCTTGGTAATTATATTCACTCATCCTCTCTTATGAGAACAGCAGTGGTAAAAAATTCTAAGTCATAGAAAACTTACTCTTTCTAAATTTTACAGCCATTCTGTGTTCAAATTATGCCTAATAATGTTTTTTTTTAAAAAAAACCCCTAAATATACATTTTTACATATTAAGAATTATGTAATGATACAATAATTCAATGGTAGTATATGGAATCTGAATCACTGCCATCACCATAATCTTTACTACAGAGAAATCAAGCTAAAAGGTTTCTGACATGACTGTCTCACATCATAATACAAAGACTAATCCTAATGTTGCACTAAGACTGTAATTGGAAAGCTTTCAGGAAAAAATAAAAAAAACATGTTGCAAGTCTGATTCATGTGAAATATGTCCTAAGTCTAGTACAAACAAAATGATTCCAAAACATGTGAGAGAAGAAAAGAAACTGAAGTACAGGACAAAATGACCTCCTAGACTATACTGGGAGCTCCTTCTCATTTTCTCCTTCCAGCTGTYTTTAGAGCCACCCATACAAACATCTAGGCACCCACTCGAACAAACACGTAATGGATCCCAGAGCACCATGTTGGTTTCAGCAGAGTTAGCTGCAAGCTGAATACACCAGGCAGGAGTTGGGTTACTTTTCCTAGCTGATTTCTTCAGTCATCCTCCCCGGAGAGGGATGCAGGGAGGGCTCTTTATCTGCAGATGCCCTTTATCTGCCTGTTTCAGTCCTTCCCCAGCAGGCGGTCAGGGAGGGCTGACACAGGCATAGTGTAAGTTCTTTTGTGGGTAGAAWATACAGCATCCAGGAGCAACAAGTGAACAGGGGAGAGAATCAGTGTACAGGTACCCATCCGTAGCAGCGCTCCAAGCATAATTTTTCTCAGATTTTCTTTTGTTACTGTAAAAGTAAAGGCAGCTATGTATATTTTAACTGAGGAATGTATAACATTCCTGCAGTGGACCTTGGTCTATACCTATGTTCGTATTTATTTAAAACTCTGTTTTTTTTCTGGCGGAACTTAAAAGTTCTTCAACTCATCTGGTTAATACTTTGAAGGTTAAATTATTACTAGCACTAGCTCACAGGCATATTCTTCAATCTTCTAGGTCTCACTTCAACAAGGCCACTCACTGAAGCCATTTCAGTTCCTGTAAAGCTTCCCCCACTTTTCTTCATAAGCTTTGCAGTAATTATTGATGATCCTAGGCAAAATTTGCTTTCAGAAGCACGGGCCTGGGTTGGCCAAAAGAAAAGAAAGCTCCGGAAATGTTGGACTTTTCAAGCCCAACTTCTACTGTGTCCTGCTGTGAGCTCCTGGCAGTCACAACTTTAAACAGCCATAGGGTTCCTCCAGTGTACCTGCCCCACTAGATACACTAGAAACATCAAAATATTAATTAAAACTGATTCATACTACAGAGGTCTCTGTTTTCAGCAATTAAGCTGTAATGAAAAACTGACTGAAAAGAAATCTCCAGAGGTATTCAGATAAATCCCTGGATCAAATTATTTCAATTTGTTAGTCTACTATGCAGTCTGAAGGTAAATAATACACCTAACATATGAAGTAAGAACATGATACATGCTGTAAGAGACTTTTACCTGCTGTGCCAGATGCTGACCAGAAATCTTACTTTGCTAACGCTGCCCCTAAGAGCAGCTAGAAGAGTTCTTTTCATGCTCAGCTTATTAACAAAAAGTAGACAACAACAAAACTGACTCAGTAACATCATTCTGCTACTGCTACTTCTACTGAACAGGCTCTGTGATCTGCCAAACACAGGTCAACCCTGCCTCCATTGCGCTTAAGCCAGCTGGCCCTCACAATGAATCCAAACAAGCACTTCAGGCAAGTGGAGGTCTTCAGAGATAAGACCTACGCCTAAAGACCAGATCAAAGTGTGACAGTGAGCAGAGTGAAATCATCACATGGCACTGTGACAGTGCCCTTGCTGTCTCTTCCCAGTGACCAATAAACACACTAAGCAGCCAGGATGACATAACAGAATGCCCTAGGAACGAACCTGACAGACCAGAGGATCAAAGACTCAACACAAACTCTGCAGAGAAGAAAGGGCTGTTAGCTTTATCCACTAGTCCTTCCTCAGGCCACGCTTGTGGCTGAGCGTCCACAGTAAAAGGCAATCTAAGTGCTAAGTCAATCATCGAGATACAGATTTGCTCCTCAGTCATTACAAATTCAAAGGTAGTTTGAAAGGTATCTTCCTTGCAATACCATATTCAAATATCATCCTATCCTAGGGTAAGGGGTCTACTGTTCTGTCCCATACAATAAGAATGAAACAAAGTAAAATTTTATAAAAAGATTTAAAATCTGTTCTTTATCTATATCTAGCAATGACCAATACCCTAGGATTGCAGCACCAAAGGACAATTGTTAGCCACAATGTTTCTGTTTAAACCCAGGGAGAACAGACTTAGTAAATATTCATCACTTTGAAATCTTATGAAAAAAAAAAGACTCATGACTTCTCATTCCTGTGTCTCAATTGTGGGGGGAGAGTCTGTGCATAATTGATTACTTGAAATGTTCAGATGTCAGTTTAGGCATATCAAAATGCTGCTGATACTACTGTATATTATTTAATAATTTTTGAGCTTTTTTCCTGAAATAGCTCTCTACATAACAGATGCAGCTCTAGATGAGAAAGGATTAAATAAATTGCAAGACTGCTACTAAATAAATGAGGATACAGTCAGCTCATTATCCCAACTCTAGCAAAAACCTATAAGAGTTGATCAAAAACCTGASAGGAAATCCAGGTAGCAACAGAGATTTTGGAATAGCCTTACAGCAGTTAATTTTGAAGACTCTGGTACACTAAAGATTTTTAAAAAAAGAAAAAAAGTCTTCAGAGTATGAGTAACTCTTGCAACAGTTCGTGTATGGGGAGCAGAGTAGACTGAACGTCAAAACACAGGGCTGTCAATCAGCACTTCAATTGCTAAGTTTTTCTTGATAGATATTGAGAGGAAGCAGTGAAGGCAAATAACTACAGAGAGGTCCAAATATTAGCAATACAATTGTTAGAAAAAGACTGTGCTTTCAGCAGGAGGGGAATTCAGAGTTACCATAGCAGCCACCCACTCACAAGAGAAAGGAGGAAAAAAAAAGTGCAGGAAGAAGATTAAAAACTTGAGACAGAAAAAGCAGCTATCATTAGCAAGGAGACATGCACCAGTGCTAGGGCCTGGGGCCTGGCTGCACTGAGCAGTGTGAGCCAGGGAGTTGCTGGAGAAAGGGGGTTTTTGGCTTTTAGAGGGGCACATGGGGGACACCACATCGAGCTGACTGTGTTTACCTTGCCACCCACAGAGCAAGGTTCCTGAATGAACTTGTTGCATGGTTACGTCTTGAAGTTGGGTGCGTTTGGTGCACAGGCGGCTGAAATATCCAGGGCAGATTCTGCCCCAATCCCTCCCTCTCTCCCAAATATTTCTGTTTTAACAAAAAGAGAGCACATTTTGGCATCAGAGATGATCTGCTCATGAACTCAGCCACTGAAGGCCACAGTTTAAATACGATATGCTCATATTAGCTGAGCAATACATGGAGCTCATTATATCCATGCTCTCAATAACTTTTGCACTGTGGCTCACACAAGACTAGGCTACTGTTTAAATCCTCTACTCCAGTGCATAACCATGAGAAAACTGTTATTCAGGGTCAACTTTCCTCATAAACACCATGACAGTGTAAGGACATGACCCCAAATATTGGAACACAKCATTTTCTTCCCCGATGGGTAGCAAATAGTACTTTTAGCAACAATACAACAAAAAGGATTCTGCCAATTGCACCAAGAATGTAAATTTGCAGGCTAAAATCTAAACAGATACACCAAAGTAATCTGTTTTTATATCACGTAGCCTCTACAAAAAGTTCAGAATCCTATCAGCAGCCTGCAGTGCTTTAGGTGATTCTGTTTCTCATGTAATGCTACAGTAAAAGACCATAAAGTCATGAAACTGACTGTACTGTTTTTCATCTTTGATGTTACTAACTGTATAATTAGCACAGATGATTTACTTAACAGCACTCTTAACCATGACAAAAAACACTAATAGCCACTAATATCATTGATTATAACATTTCATAGCACCTACTTTTTTGCTGCTGTTTTTTCCGAAGTGTGTTAGTACAATCTCCCATTCTGCTCTGCAGTGCCTGAACAGTTTGTTTCCTTTAGTTACTGTGACTCATGCTAAGAGTGAAAAACCAACTTTACAGATGGATGAGAAAAATAGAAGCAACTAAAATGAAGAAAGCTGAATATTTTCTAAAATAGTTTGGGCCAAATTTAGAGGCATGTTTCAGTGAGGCAAAGCCATAGATATTTTTCCAAATAAAGAAAGTGCTATCAAGAATCTTACACTTGCCTAAAGTTGGTATAGAATCTTATTTCTTATCTCTTATTTGCAGATGACACTGTACTAATTGATGATCCACAAGTCATTGTAGACATTGCTCAAAGGAGTCATGTCATGTAGACATTGCTCAAAGGAACTTTTGGCAAATGTTAGTCAATGCTGTTGATTTTAAGCAACTGGCACTGAAATCTTATCTAGAGGCACAGAGCTGGCACACTGGAAGTGACACAGGCTTGGGATCTTTGCCATATTGGCAAAGAATTAAAGAACTAAAACTCATTAAACACATATGTTCAAAGCAACACACACACACAAGCACACACATATATGTACCTATATATGTATCACATATATTATATATATGTACACATATCTGCATACATATGAATATGTACCTATTTGAAGACCACTACTCAAACACTGAGGCAATCTAAGGGATGGCCACAGGAGAACTCATTTACCTTGTTTCTCACAGACGCTATATGGGAGCCTTTGCCCCAGTTAGTAGTCTCTAATGAAGCAGGATTACAAGCACAAGTTATGTAGGTGATTCCTATAGAAGAGACCCTGGGAATAACTTGGCTAAGAGCAAAACATGCTGCTGCATAAGAACGTAAAGATGTATGCTCCAAACTAAGGCAGGCTGTTACCTGAGTGACTGCTCCCCTGCCAACTGCCTGCCCGCACGCACTTCCCAACAGCCTTGGGAACACATCTGAGGCAGCCACAGAACAGCAGTCTTGATCCCAGCTCTTCCCACTGCTTCTTATATCAGAGGAAATGGAGGAAGGGTTGGGCTGTCATGATGCCCACTTCCTCGCAGAAAGAGCACCAAGCTGACTTTGCATGGGGACTAATACCATATAGACAGCAGCTCTGATACCTATTGATATGCACAGATGCTCAGGAAACACGCAGAGGTCAAATAGCTACATAATACCCTCTATTCTGCTTCACCAATCAAACAATATAGACATTTCTACTAACATGTACTGTGCTAAAACACTGAAAAGAACTGCCTGCTATCCAAGAGGATCCACGTCCTTTCTCCCTACCACCCAGCACAGACTCTCCCTTGCATAATCTGAAAATGAGGAAAAAGTATATCAAAAGCATGAGGTACTAAATCTGTAAGTCTTTTTTGAAAAGATACGTGCTCTCAACACTGTCCTAAAGTCTCCTTGGCTTTTGAGATTCAGACGACCACTACATTTGTAATTGGGAGAATAATATAATGAACAAAATTCTCACAATAACCCATTGAAGATTCACAAGCAATTAACAGTTGTCTTATCTTCTCCCCAGTTCTTCCTCCCCACCATATTTTGAGAAATGTGCACTCAAAAATAGAGTGATGGTAAAAAGTACACTATACTTACAGCCAGATACATAGCTGCATATACGCTTAGCGCTGCTTCTTTGGATGGGAATGTCTTTCTGGCTTTCAGGATAAGATCTGGGTTTCCGGTGCAGGCATGGACACTACTGATGAACTGTGTGTACTGTTTACATCCGAGTGCTGTATAATTGGGTTTACAAAGTGCAAGAAAATGTGGTGCAAGATTCCCTGTTACTACTTGTCCAGCGTTTACAAAGATGTCTGTAGCAAACAGTCCAAATGCATAAATTCCTAGAAAAAGAAACAAAGCTTTAAAACTTCCTGACAACTTTACTCTATGATAACGTATTACAGTATTTATCACAGTAATAAAACAGCTCCACACATATAAGAACACAAACATTAGGGTACCATAGGGATTCTAGCTCGTGTAGGAGATGGTACCTTCCTAGGCAATTCCAGCACAACACTGCAACACGCCCAGAGCTGACGTCCCTCCACCTTCAGAAGGAGCATTCTCACTTCTGCTGAAGACTGCCACTTTCCTAGGGCCCCCAGCCATGCATCTCCCCAAGTTTTTAGGGCAGCTAGCCAAACTGGCACCAAACCTGTGCCCATTTTCACCAGGGAAATAGAGAGGTAGATTCTTCACTCCACAAATCTGCTTAAGAACAAGAGAAGTCAGGCCTTGATAGACAGCTTGGAAAGCTATTACACAATGGACAAAATGGACAAGTGGAAAATCCTCTCAACTGTAAGAAGCTGAAGTGCTGAATAATTTAATATAGCCATGCACAAGTTGTCTTTACCTGCCTACCACTGGGCATATCTCTGTGCTTGGCATATTTACTCTGAGATAAACACAGTGAAGTAAAGATCTATATATCTATATATTTAAAGACAGCTTATACTGAGGTGTACTTTTTTTTTTTTGAACAGACATATCAGAAAAGCATTAGGCATGCATACTCATTCATTACAAAGGAAATACACATATCTGTTTACTTACAAGAAAACAGTCATTCTATTATTCTGAGGTATCTTTCTATCCTTTGAGGAGTGGAAAGCCAGCATTGAAAGGAAATGCAAACACAGTCCCTGGCTGTGAGGCTAAGCCAGCAGAGGTGTGTTCAAATTCCAGCTGGGCTGCAGATGCATTTCCACAGGCAAATCACTTTACTATTCCCATATTTCAATTCACTGTGAATATAGTGTGGGTTCTGACAGCTCCTAACCTCATGGGGCACTGTAAGGATAATGATATTCAGGGATGCACTCCACAGGAGGAAGCCGTGCCACAGACCCATGGGTGCTTCTAAAGGTCATTTTTTTCTCTCAAGAAAGCTGGATGACCCAGAGAGATTTCTGGGATTCCAGTTGGTCAGCAAAGTCACCCTAATGTTAATTTGACTTGATCTGCTACACATTAGTGAGCAACGGACTGTGCTAAGCCAAGTCCCTGCACAGGAGGGCCCCTCAGCGAGCCCTGGGGCTGTGCACTGCCCTGCAACAGGCGGCCACATCAGCCTCTGTGAGCATAATGCACAGCGATGCCTCACCCAGGGCACTGCTGTGGAGGCTGCTGTTCAGCCCTTCTTTCCTTCCCAGTTTGTTTTGGTTTCTGTGAGCAAGGAGGCTTCATCAAGTGGGAAGTAAACGCAGGGACCGATTGCAAACAAGGCTCACTGGAGCGAGAGGAGTTCCTCAGCATCGCTCCCCATCTCCACACAGTGCCTGCAAGACATGCTCTCACTCTAGTGACTTTCAGCACTCCCATGTAACGGTGACCATAGATTCACGATACAGCTGCAATCACACCCTCGGAAGGTGCAACTGTCACACAAACATTGAGGCTGCAAACAGAGGCACAGCTGTACACGCCCTTCCTCTCCCCTGTTCAGGGGCACTCAGGAACATTATCTGCCCCAAGCCTTTGTTCCTTCAGCTGTTTGTCTTAGATACAGCCATGAGTGAGAAGCAAACTGCAGACAAATTGAGCCCTGTGATGGCATCCCTACAAGGAGCATCTGGGAATAACTCAATAGACTTTGGGGGCACTTCTCCTCCAAAATATATTGATAGGGAACTACATGTGAGGAAGATATCTGAGATCTACTAAAGTCAATGGGGAATTCACAGCTGACTTTGGTGGGGCAAAGATACAGCTTCCTACTGCAGACCACAGCATAAGTTCTAGGTTATGAAAGTGCTTACATGGGACTTGGCTTCAAACATGCAATTAAGTCCCAATGTTTTCAACTTTGGCTACTAGCTGAGAATTGTCTGTTAACAAAACTRTATTGACTATAGACATGGCATAAGCATATCTCCTTCTCCATTTCAGCCTACTGCAGGTCTGCAGACCATGACTCCCCACTATGGGGAAATGTTTCTGCAACTCATTTTTTTAACTAAACTTCCCAGAAGCTTAATTTGCTAGCCAAAAGGAGAGAGAGAAATCATGGCATCTGAGTTAGCAGTACACATTAAATGCTGTACAGTCATCTGAATCTTAACTCATACAGAATTGATCACTCATATTGTACAAAAAATGGAAGCATTAACTTTGCTCATACCAAGAAATCTGATGGTTCTGCGAACTAGTGGATTTATATAACAACAGTCTCCAGTTAATATTGTTTTTTCTTGGTTTTCAAAGTCCTTTGTAGCCAACTGTAGACAAAACACTGCAGTTTCTCCAACGATAATCTTGTGGAGAGAAAACAAAGAGAGAAATGGGTCATCAGATTACTGTAAGTAAAATATATCAACAATACAGAGGCATTTATCTTATCTTAAGAAACTAACACAAAAGCCAACAAAAGCAAACCAAGATCTGTATTTTAAACTTCTTATGAAGGAAATATGTTATGAGACTTGTTTTTATATTGTTTGCATTAGAAGAGAACAAATTTCTATATCTAGGTCTTGCTATAAAGTCTGGTACTTGAGCTAAATTGACACATCATGTATGATTTTAAACTGACTTTGGACCAGGCCCTAGTGGCTTTTCTAGCTCAAACAGAAATTTCAGAACCTGAGCTAACAAATATCTTCTTTCTCTATTTTGATATAAGCAAATTTCTGGCATCCGGAAGTACAATTCCTTCATCTATAATTAATGAATGACCAGTATACATATAAAATGTAACACAAACTTGAATGCAAATTCATCAAATTCATGAGAATTATAAGGTGAACTCAGTAGAATGACTCCTACAGTTCTCGTGACAGAAAAAGAAAAAAAAAAAGGGAATACACAACAGTCTCTAATATGATTCATAAAGGTGAGAGCTGAAACACTTTAAGATCTTTACCATGAGTCATAGTAACTCCTTCCTTTGGCATAATGAAATGTCTAGGACTTGGCAATTTGAACGCAGTCAATTCTGCTTTTAACAGTTTTGTTGTCAAACCTAAGAGATTTCCGTAAAATTATTGCAAATGTCCAAACTATAAGACAGAGCAGAATCCAGCCCAAGGGACACATATATGGGATACAGTGCTTAATCCTTTCAGAACATATCCCTGCAAGCTGAGCTCCATAGCTTCCAGTGGAGCTTGCAAGTATGCTGATCATTCGCAGATTCCTTTTGGATGGCAGGGAAGCTGGGGTTAGCAAACAGGAGAACTATTTGTTTCAGTTTGTTAGGACAGCAGATCTTCTCTTTAATCATCTGATCTTCATCAGCAATACGCGGGTTCTTGTTTCTGGCGACAAATTTTCCTTGCTAAATTTCCCATCTCCAGTGGAGACCTGGATGAAGAAAATCCATGCTTGAGGACAAGCAAGGAGCAGGATTCAAGCTCTTAACAGACCTAAAATACTCTGATTGCAGCTATGCAGGTGCAATGGTTAGAATGATGCAGAACTCTGCAAAACACAACATATTTGGTTCACAAGGCCTAGTGCTGCACCCTCAGCAGCAGCGCAAATGGGAGAGTCACCATGCACAGCAGGCAGTCACTGCCACGCTTCTGTGCTCTCCTTTGACAGAATCCTGCTGAAAAGCGGCAATAAAAACAGATTCTGTATTTTTCTGAACAGGTAGCTCAAATAAGCTGTTCATCCTTCCTCTGTCTTTCTGTACAAGAACATTTCATCTCAAAATCATCCTATTGATGCTTCAAAAAAAGGAAGGAAAATCTTCCTTCTCAGTCCTAGGATCCCAGAAGAGATTGTTTCCCTAAGCAAGCAAATACTTCCCTTTCTTCTCTCCAGCACCAGTGGTAGTCTTCAGCTCTACAGTTAGAGGAGAGAAACAGCAACCACTCTCCTGCTCTTGACTGCGATTCACACACCTGGTGTATTGCAGGAGGCAACAATTTCTATAACCCTTCTAGCACAAGGACTGTCACTGCACCTTGCACAGCATAGGTAAGCTGCAACCAGTCATCAAATGACATTTAATGCAACAGGCTTATTTGTGCACTTCTTGGATTATCTCAGGGCAAAAAGCTTGTGTAATACTGAAAAACTAAGAAAGAAGGATTCCAATGCAGAACTCTAAATCCCTTGAAAACAGATCTTCGGGCCAAAGCTACAGAAATTCAAGTTCAGAAGTGTACTTTACTATGAAGAATAACTCAAGGTGCTAAGTGTTAGCTTATTCTAACAGGTCCATACTACCTTAGATCACTGCACTTAGATCTCCTGGAGAATAACATATATTAAAATTCCTAGCTCACAGGTATTTTAATAGCAGTTAAAGACAGAGAACATCCTCCCCAAAGGCTAAGAAATCCATTCAACATTGGACAAGGGTATGAGAAGTACAAGGAAAAGAACAAATATTTTTCTGTGCATTTAGTAATGCACAGAACATTTAACAATTTAACAAATTTAACAATTTTCACAGTCCTTAGATGTGCAATGCGTATAACCATCACAGCAAGGAACAAGACAAGAACGACTGCCGTATGGACATGAGCCTAGGCTGTGTCAGGCAATGTGCTTTGTAACTGCAAAGAAGACCCTTATTCGTCATCTTTGTTTGCAGTGTAAGTAGTAGAAACAATACAAATTGCCCTAGATAAAGGTACTGTATGTAATAACACATGCTTCACAAATAGCATTTAGATTACCCTTTCTTTTTATGGTAATATAGAAAACAAAATCAAGCAGAGAAGTAACGCAAAGCATAAATCACAGGAAAAGTTCATACAACCATCTCCATGGCAATCATTCCCTTTTTGCGATGTGTCAGCCCATACAATAGGCAGGTATACAGTCTAGGAGGTCTAAGATCTAAAATTATTCTTTTTTCATATTTCACCTCCAGGCTCCTGCTCAACTTACTAGCTGGTTTACTTTCATGCCAGTTTTGTATTAGGAAAATATTTACTAAGCACACAGTACAAGTCCTCTTTGCTTGTTTACTGCACCGAATACTGACATTACACATTCCCTACGTTCATTCCTTCCTCCCAAATTATTTCAGATTTTTTCCTACATTAGTCATCTACTGAAACAATCTTCAGTCTTTCTAAATCCAGGTAAATCATCCCTTGTTTTAGCAGTGCATGTTAATTTAGAAATCTCACTTAATCTGTCCTTTCCAAAATCACACATCCAGTATACTCCTAATTTGGTTCTAAACTCTGAGCTTTTCTTCAACTTGAAATGTCAAACCTGATTTGTTCAAAATATCAGAGCTAGAGCAGCTCTGACCTTGTTGATTTTCCACTACACTGACTCTATAAACTTCCTCTAGTGCCACATATGGTGTACAAGGAGCAGCACCTATATAAATGAATGACTTTCGATCAGCACATCTGAAATACTGATAAGGTTTATTTTATGGACTACCTCTAATAGATGACATAACTTGCTATAAAAGGAAACAAAAAAAAAGGACTCAAGTTAGGACTAAGCATTCATTTCAAGCCCAAGACTTCTGAGGGTGTATTAATATATTGAAACACAAAGCAATAAAATCCTGAATATTATGTTGATAATCTCTACTTTGGAAAAAGGAAGGAGGGAGTTAGGGAGAGAGGAGGAAGGAAGGAGGGAGAGAAGGAGGAAGGGAGGGTATAAATTCATAGTTCTTCCTGGTTAACACTTACTTTAGGATACACAAACTTCCATGGAGTATATCAACCATATCAGGACATGTGGTGGGATACAAAATTACCACTGCCATTTCACAGGGTTATGTTGTAACTACAGCAACTGCTCAGACAGATGAACAATGTCAAAAAGCAGCTATTGAATGAGAAAAACTGGAAAATTTTCATGCTAAAATGTTGGCAATATTCTGCATTGTAAATTCTCTTCTCATTTCCATTTTTTGTTCACTGCATTGCTCTCTAGCTCAGGTTCTAACCAAGAGTTCAGTGAGACCGCTTGCAAGAGATGACATGGCAAGAGATCCTGCCTTTGGAGGATGAATGTCCCTCTCAGTCTGCAGGTTTCCTTCTCCTCTGGAATTACCTTGTTCATATTTCCTTATGAGGCAGAAAACAACGCAAAATATTTTTGCAGATGCTCCTGTAATAGGCATATAGATATAAACAGTTTTGAGTTTTATGTTACATTCCCCCCTCCACACAGAGTTTTCCATTATAAGTTTCCCATTTAAATCATGGGGTAGATATCTTTCAAAGACATGGCTTCAACATGTGCTTTTTTTTTTTTCAATCCTTTGTTCCTTTTATCTTTTCCATATAGTAGATCTCAAGACCATTCCTGGCCTATTTCCTCTTTAAAAATCTCACCAATCTACCATAGAGCACAGTGATCTTTGGAGGACAGAAAATCTAGCAGCATAAAACTCGGACCTTAGTGATGCTGCAGACAAGCTCCACTGTCTCCTTTAAACTAAAATTGCTGCATGAGGTGACAGCTTTGGCAGGAGAAGCAGAAAGGGTATATCCAGCAGTAGCAATTTCAAGTTCATTATGCAGAGCTTTCCCTTGAGGCCATTTTCTTTGTGTTTTTCTTGTACTCATTGCTTCTTGCCTGCTTAAACTGACAGCAAATGCCCTGGCTAATTTCCACACAAGTATATTGTCTGGAGTAAAAAATGACCAAAGTTTTGAGAGAAATAAAAAAAAGGAAGGAAAAAAAAGAGGAAGGAGAAGGAAAAAAAAAAGAAGAAAAAGAGAAAAAAAGAAAAAACTAGATAAATCCACCTGCAGTTCATTAAATACAAAATACCCTCTTCATTCAGCATGAAGAAATAGAACCATAATTCAAATATATCCTTCCTCTCAACTTTTTTGAAAAAATTTATCAAAATTTTTAAATGGTCCTTGGTATTCATTTGGTCTTGGCCATTTTGAAAAGGGAAATCCTAGCATAAAATTTCATGCCTATTAGTCAAATAATATCTGCATTAATGATTTCTTTATCGCACACAATATATGTATATGCCATTAAACACTAATGTTACTTCTGACTGGGATAAATATGCTTTACTGCTCCTTATGATACCCTGTACACATAGTCATTAGGTAATAATGGCAAAAGTTGATCATTTTATACAAGTTTACTGAGAAGACCTTATTAAGCAAACATTTATAAGCACAGAGCTCTCAGGGATCCTCATGAGATCCACAGAGACCTCAGCAATCTTGTTACTCACTCTCAGGCACTGCATTATTTTAATATTTTAATCATATTAAAAAGCGAAAGATTTTGAAATAAAGTGTCTAAAAACTTTTTTATTTTGAGCTGAGCTACTGCTACTGCATGTTTGTTCTGTATGTTGATGAAGAGGAGTTTCTTGAGCACCGAAAGCATTATTCTGGGATGAGTTCAACATCAACGCTTAGGGTACCATACTAAGAATCATTATGAATGGCTGTTTACTACTTTATGCTTTAAACCTTAAGTGATCTGTACAACTACGTTTTCCTACTCAGGGTGAAAATTCAATCGCAAAATTAACATCTGCATCCTTCAGCACTGTTTGAACAAAAACTGGTCACACAGTAGGCATCTCAAAGATCCTGATCATAAACAAATAGTGTTACAGTCAGTGTATTTCCAGAACCAACTGTTCTTATAGACTCAGAGGAAGCAGAATATCTAAATTTCCAGTTTTTCACAGTGTCTTGCTTCTACTTCAGCTATATTTTGCAGGCACATTATTCTTCAAATCAGTTCAAGGAAACCCATTTCCATTGAAAAAACAGTCAACAAACAGCTGAAACTCAACGACCAAATACTGTATCATTGTAAGCACACTGACAGTTTGTGAGTGTCAAGCACTATTTGATCTACAAAGATAAAATGTTTAAGTAAGTGGCTCAATAAAACAGCCCCCCATGCTATTTTATTAAAATTTTGTACCTTTACAGTAAAATTACTTCCTTGGAAGTACATAACTAGCCTCACTCTAGCTATAACAGCCTCTATATAAAAGTCTCTTCTTTTAAAAGCATCTTATAAAAGCATCTGGTTCAAAACCACAGTGTTCTGCATCAACAGCAATACTCCAGACAAAGTAAGGAGATAGCTGCTAGCTATAAATGCTCTCCTCAAAAGATGACAGAATAAAAGCAGGAAGTCATGGCGACCTTCGGGGACTACTACGAACTGGTTTAAGAAGTCAGTTTAACAGGTCAAGTAAATCAGAAAGATGAATCCAAATCATGAAGTCCACCTTTGAGTATATCACCTTACAGTCATTCTTCTTAGATAGTACTTTGCATACTCCACATCGCCAGCAACTAATGCAAAGAATTCAGGTGGGATTAAAAGTGAGTTAAGGACACCTTTAAAAGCCACTGTATGGGAAGCATTTGCTCTAGAATCATGACTTTTTTTTTCTGAGCTGGCCCATGTGCAATTACTTGTGCGTATTTACTCTTCTGCACATTACCTACAATCAGCATAAAACTGCTAAGACTACTGCAGTAAACTATTACTGTAAAATTCAAAGTAACAAACCGCCGTGTTCATACACATTTCTAATGTATGAGGAAGCCTGGAACCAAACACAAACAAAAGTTGTGAGAGAAAAACAGGGACTGGAACTTTTATTGACACTTCAGTGACACACAGTGAAAATGAATGACCTTGTGGCTCTAGCAAAGATAATTTCTGGAGCTTCACTTCAAGCAGAGCTGTGCCATTATTCCAAAAATGGTCCCATGACAAGAGGATCATTGAGAAAGATTCATGAAGAAAAATCAGAAGTCTCACAGCCAGGCAACCCCAAAACAACAAGTAATAGGCACCAACACAGAACAGAGAGCAACCACTTACCTACACTTCTCTGTTTTTAAGGCTTTAACTCCACAGTGTGCATTTCTCCTTGAGAATATTGTTATAAAAATGAATATTCTGAAGTGATGTTTATTAGAAACATAATCTTAATGAAGGCACAAAAACAGGAGTAGAGGACTGTTTATAATATGAATATCAGAGTCTTAATGATTTCTTATATCTTCTTCCAACAATGTAGTGGCAGTCAATTAAGCAGTGAGTTTTTCTATAGAACAGTGCATAGCCTTAGCATATCACATTTGTCTTTACTTTGCAAAAGAACAGTTTAATACTGTTTGAACTATATATTGTACAATAACTTGGAGAATTTACTTTTTTTTCCTGCAAATATGATTTGCACCGCTTTTGTCACTCTTTCAGTTCTGCTATGCAATGTCCATTTTCGCGCTCCTGCTACAAACCCAGATGGCTGCAGATGTGCAGCTGGCAACACTATGTTGTCTGACCCTGTTTTGGAATTTACACAATGCAGGGCTTGAATCAAGAGGAAGTCCCATGCGCCCTCGTTCACTGGCAGCCAATGAGCTGAGCACGCAGCAGAAAGAGTGGGAAATTTCAGAAAAAAATTCCTAGCACAGGAAATGCCTACGAGACAGAGGGGAGATTGTATACTTTGCTGTGAAGACAGCAGAGCATAAAAACAGCTCTTTTAGGGACGCAACAGTACTCCGAAATCTAATTGTAAAGTCTATAGATCAAAATAAGCCTAACTACTTTTAATCAATATGTGCCTATACCTCCTTCCAGTCATGTAATAGGGCTAACTGGTTTACCTTAACACAGATTTACCTCCTTTGTATTTAGCTGTAAAGGAAGAAGTTGTTATTGGCTTTATGAAAGATTTCCAGAAAAACTTAACTGGTGGGAGAAGTGTTGTAACGCCTTAATACATGAATTAATGTATTAAGAATGTTAGATTTTGTTAAGTTTTGATATTGTCTTCAATGCTGACTTCATACAAGTTTGTGTTTGGTCTTCTCTGTGAAGATTGTAATGAGGTATTAGAAAAAACATACAATTTTTATGCAGATTTCTGTACACATACTGTGGTTTTAATCTGTATTGGACCTATTCTTCCAGTATTTGAGCAACTTGAGTTCTTCAAAGAGAAGTTCAGAATATGCTGTGTTGAAAGGTGCTTTCACACACTGCAGGATATAATAACCTTCATAGCTAGTCTAGTGTAGTAAGCTAATTCTTTTAGCCATTACTTTTTTGTCTTTCTGCACCCAAGATTAAACATGCACGTGAACTAAACTTTGGCACAAATCAAACATCTAAGAGTGACTATTTTCTGGCTGCGTTTTGTGCATACACGCTCAACATGTATATTTAGAAATGGTCTCTGTTTTATCACTTCTTCTGTAATAGATCTAATCAGCTAATAAGCACAATCAAATAATAAACAAAAGAAATACTGAATAAAACTACAATATTGAGTCTGAAAATTAGTATGGCTCCATAATATGATTCTATCACAACATACTAATTCATATGTACTGCTTCTGGGGAAGTGCTGCTACTACAGGGAATGCTGAAATATGTGCTCAAATCCCACTGACATCATGAGGATTAATACAAACCTAGCTCTCAGATCATTCTTTGCATGTACAGATTTCAACATGCTTTATAAAGAATCTGATTTCTTTATCACCTCTTGACAGCTAGGAAGTGGAGACTTGATCTGTATCCTGCTTCAGGGGCCAAATCCCTTTMCCAAGACACAGGCCACTAGAGCTCCCACGTGGGCTCTGTACAAGCCAGCTGCACAAGTCTGTGGTCACTCTGCCTACTGGCACCTTTGCCCAATGCTCTGGAAAAGGCCCCCTTGAGCATGTGAAGCGCTGACCTCAGCCATGTGGCAAATGGGACCCTGGGGACAGCCAGGCTGTCCTCATCACAGTTCACCTACACTTGCCTGTGCCCTATGTTGTTCATCCCAAGCTTTCACCCAATTCCCATTTGCCAGCAAAGCCAGTGTGATGGACAGGCTATGCATGCAACTCCAAAAAACCTCATGAAAGTAATAGGCTTTGGCCTAAGCCACAGTGACAGGAAGTTAAGCTGCAATAGTTCACCTTGTGCTTTCTACATGCTGCAGGCTGATACAAGGTCAGGCACAGTAGTTCAGCTGCCTCATGATTAACACACCTTTAGGCAGAATCAATTCTGTCATGTCTGAATACCCTATATTACTATGGACAGGTCATCCCACTATTACCCAGAATAACTGTGTATGGATGTGTAGTTCCAGTTACTGAGCTTTATACTCAATTTTTGGTTTAAAAAGAGAAATATTACAAATTGGAAAAAAATGGAATTTGAATGACAGAATATACAACTTGGATCCCTTTCAGAGACAGTATGAAACCTACCAGACTAAAAGACCTTAAAGAGTGTTTCAAAACGTTATGTAGAAAAAAAATAAAAAGGTAAAAAAAAAAATTGGAACAGCAGGATACTGCTGGGTATCTGCTTGGTGGCTTTTTACAAAAACTTATTAGTTTAGGAATTAATGTTTTCATTCATAATCCTTAACCTTACATGTAATTACAGGTAAGAAGTAATATCCACAAAACCCGATAAAAGGAAAAATATAATTCATAAAGAAGAAAATCCCAAAAATAATTGAACATTCATTATTACACATATTATATGTACATTAATGAAATTGTATAGCTATAATGCTTAGTAAATATACAATGTGTAATTATGATGCATTAATAACACATACAAAATTAGAGTGGATGTTGTCCAGAACAGCAGGTAGAAATGGTATTTGCAGCCAACTAATTTTGTGCCCAGTATAAACATAGCTTTATAGACATATAATATCCAGAATCAAAATTTAATTTTGAAGAGGTACTGAACAATTTATTAGATTAACAGATAGTAGATTAGTAATCCTAATATAGCAGGTAATTTTTCTCCTGTAGATTTCCTAGTGTTTTACATAGTGTTCCCTAGCGTAGCTGAGGTGAAAAGATCCAAACAAAGCCAAATTGCAGACCAGAGATAGAAAGGGCTCTAACTTTAGTCTTCCTGTTCCCTCTCCAAAGCAACAGTGAATTCTACGCGAATACTAGGGACCAGCATATTCATAGGGGATATTCTGCGTACTGCAGATTCAGTACTGGACATGTGGTATATCCATCTCAGACAGGCTTTTTATTTGTAACCTATGAGGTATTTACTCCTTAGCTAAGTAAGAACCATTTAGGATGAAAGCTGGGCTACCACTCCCTTCAAAGTATGTGAGAAAAACAGTAGGAGTATTGTAAAGATTTTTAAACATCACACTGCTTTCAAGACTGAAAATTCAGCTAAAACTACTTCCAATTCTATTTTTGTCATTATTTATTACGCATCATCTGAACACCCATCTTCTCAATTCTGTATGATGTACAAGCAAGAATTGCTTTGCGTAGACACAGATTATTACTTCAAGCTTACTATTTTAGATTACAAACAATGCAGTCAAATTCCCTAATCATGTGATGCAGGATTGGTTGGATTAATAATCTCTCACTTAAACATAAGTGCTTCATTTATAGGGCAAACAGACATTCAGCTGCTGCAAATGGAATCCAGTCCACCTTGCTCACATCTGCTTGCCCCTCTACATCCACATAGCCCATCGAACAAGGCAACATATGGTCCTGAGATTTTTTCTGTAAGTAGAACACACAGCCAGCACAGTAGAAAAATCTAAATTTAATTGGTAATAACAATCTAGCTTTTACAAGCATTTTTTGTTAACATTAGCTATCAAAGCACAACAGGATGGAGGACAGACACCAAAGAAGGATTCTAAGGAAATCTACTTCAATGGTTCCGAATCTTTATTATTTCCCCTGGTTACAGCTCTGTAGGATTAACGGTTTTATGCTGGGATAAAAACAGCATTAGACTATCAAACCACGTATTTGCCTTGGTATGTGTCCTAACAGGCCAATACTGACATCTGGTACACAGAGCTACTGCAGATCACAGCAGCGAGATTTATGTCTTGTTCTTAAGTCAAATTAAAGTGCAATACAATTATTTCTTTCATAAAGGAAAAATATGATAAAAATTGCCCCTTAGTCTACCAGCTACTAGCAATATCCCTCCAACTAGAATAAAGGGTCTTTCTGAAGCCCACCTTCAGCTAGTTTTACATGACTTTTTTCTTACATGCCCTCTACCTCCTCAGGATTATAAGAACAGGAAAAAAAAAGATAGAGAAAACTGTGCATGTGGGTTGAAAGAACGATGAACACTGACAATAAAAGGGCCCTTCAGAAACAATATGATCACAGAATAAAACAAGTGTTCTGGCAACTGCATCTTCGTGCAAAGACTTAACAGCTGTCAAACACGCCAACAAAAAAAGACATTTAGAAATAAGCTTTAGCTAATCAAAAATATTCTAGGACTACTGAAATAGGTCATATGTCAAGGAAAAGACTGATCCTTAGGCAAGCAAAACCATTTCTGTTTGATTTCAGAAGCCAGATTTGGTCTACCCCGTTCATAGGGGGCTGAATGGGTAATTCTAATCTTCTATTACATTATCTTTTTTATTTCCAAGACAGTATTGGGGATGTTCAAATACTGCAGCTAAAAAAATAACAAAAGAGCTGATTTCTGGCACAGTACATTCACAGAGGACATTTCCAAAAATAGCTCTTTTTCAGAGATGTGGTTCTAAGCTGTTTCTTCCTTAAACGCTAAAAAATAGCTGACAGAGACTATTTTCCTGTATCACAAATGGATGGCACTCCAGCACCTCATGCACAACACCAACTTATACAAGAGTAAAACATTTTCCAAGTGAACTACAGGTAAACTAAAAGCTACTCTGACAATAACACTTTGAAAACCAGCCTGATTTGAAATCAGGTCAGGCCTGATGCATGGATTTATAGGTGTCACAAGGAAAACAGGGTCTACTAGCTTCAAAAAAAGAAAAGAATGAGACAGGAATATGCCCGATCACATCCCTTATATCTATGAGCTAGAAAAAAAGCAATGTGTTTGCTTTGGATCTTTGCATATCCTTCAGTCTAAAGGGTGCAGGTCTGGAACTACTAAGAGAGAAGTAAAGACATAGAAGACAGAAAGACTTCTTTAGAAAGAAAGACTGTCTAAATCTTTGACAGATTCTTCCAAAGGATGCTTTCYTCTCTCCTTAGTTACAGATTGATCTCAGTTCCTCCTAGAGTATGAGGTTTTGGTAAATTCATGGCAAAAAAATTACACTTCTCACTTGAAAACTTTATTTTTTTACAGATTCCAAAATTCCTTCCTCAAAAGTTCAGGAAGGGGAAGATGATTAAGTAAAGCTAAGCTGAAGGCAGAACACCTGAATTTCTACATCCTTTCCTTGTTTGGGGCATGCCAATGAAAACTGGCCCAGACTACTAAATAAGTAAATAAAAAACAATACATGATGTCTGAAAGACATTTTTTTTTTCAATTATGACATTAACAGGAGTATGTTAAAACAAGAACTAGTCTTTAATTGGTTCACAGAAAAATATGACTATGCTAGGAATTTGCCTAGGCAAAGAGAACAGTGTATATTCTACGAATAAGTACTGCAATTGTGTGCTTGTTACTTGGAAGTAAAAACAAACAACATTTGCATAATAAAACAGTTTATACTTCTTAATGAAAATATGTCATGATCTCCTAACTTTTATAGAGTAGTTACTGTGCATCATATGTCCAGTAATTCTTGAGTTTTACTCAGATTATTTACTTATACGGTTTTGTCATTTTTAGGCAATCTGCTTGTGTGCGGACTCATTAAAAGAATCTTTTAGCTCAGTTAATATTTTACAGAGGACAAAATTATTAAGATCTACCAGAAAGAAATAATGCAGAATAAATCATTTTACACATTCTGAAGACATGAGAAACTAGCCTCACAGTTTTACAAATCACTGCCACTGGAAGCTAAAGAATTAGACTGACGTACATTTCCCGAGCTACATCTGTCATAACAAGTCTAAAAAAGCAACCAGCCCACTGAGCAAAAACTGGCAGTTCAGGAAATGGCTTAAATAGCACTGAGCTCGAAACCATCACTTTTATGCTTCTTTTCATAAATTTGAATAGACTCAAATCAAGAGCATATTCCTTGTCACCTTCACATCTGACTTAAAGATTAAAGAAAGGTATCCACAATTCCTCCATGCACAGGGTATTCTGGATATTACTGCTCCAACCAGTAGAAGCAAGGCAGTGCATAGCCAGCAACAGCCCTGACCACCTGAGGGGAAGAACCAAGAGCATGGAGACTACTCCAGCCTTTACATTCTTCTGATTGCAATTTCCAATCCATCTGCATTTTGCAAAGCAAAAATCTGCCTAATACTCCTCATGCAAATACTCACTAACCATGCCCAAAGGCATGACTTCAGAGATCTTCAAAAATAATAATATAACAGAGTATTAACATGGAGATTTTTTTCAGTCTTTTTTACAAGTCTGAAAAAACATAGACACACACACAGGACCTCTACAAATTCACCAGTGGAAGAACATCAAAATAAAGACATAACAGATGTCAAGTGATCCAGTTCATCATTTTACTCTCGGCAAAGGCGCATTTCAGACATTCAGCCCTGTCGCACAGCCTGGCTCTGCCATTGAGCTCCAATGAAACACAAGAGATCTGGATGGGAGAGCTGTTAACAGCCACACACCAGCGAGACACCATTCACTGATCACATGGTCACCAAAACGGACCCAGCAAGTGACGCTTCCCTTTCTCAGCTTGGAGGCATGCAGGAAAAGTCACTGGGAAAATCCATTTATTCGCTCATTTTGAAGCAACTTCACTAAAATTGAACGCAGTTGTGCCCTTCTCCGAGTTGAATCAAGGAAACCTGAGTCATCTTAAAAACCAGTATGGTTAGTGTAAGTGCCATGCTTCCAGAAAATATCTATCTTGAACCTCAAGATAAATATTATCTAGTATTCCACCTCAAATTCTATTTAAAAAAATGCCAAGCTAAAAGAAAGCAAAACAAACAAACAATACAATGGCATTGCACAAATGGCTACAGCTGGTTGGAACTTTATACTAATATAATACCATGAAAAAAAGAGAACAGGAAAAATGGAGCAAAAAAGTATTTGGTATTCACAGTATTTAATAAATTACTTTCTCTGACAATGGGGATTTTGAAAAAGATGAATATTTTCATTCATTGAAATCTATTTTCTCCATACATCTACATTGGTACCTTTATACTAACAGGGCTGTATTACACAAATAATCTTTACATTTCATTTAAAGAAAACACAAAGATTACACAGAGTATATCTGAAATTTCACAGACAAAATAGGACAGCAGATATAAGAGACTCAAATTCATACCTGTGAAATCTTGGGAATGGAGTTACACTCCTGTTAAAAGCATACAAAAGCTCTGATTAAGAAAATATTACCTTTAATACTTCTGTCACAGAAAAGAATCAAGCAAAGTCAACTTCCATATTGTGCATAACTGGGCAAGATATCCGCTAAAAACACTAAGTTCAAGAGGATTGCACAAGGAGAACCAGAACAGAATTCTGTCTAAAGTCTGAAACGTTGCCTGTATTTAATAATGCCAATGATTAGTTGAATCCAGCGCTGTTGACATCACTAGACTGAGATTCCCAGGGGCTGAAGTCTTCCACTTAATCAAAAA